>CM076575.1:360243930-360439891 GCA_034641835.2 Pinus albicaulis
GGCGAAAATTTTGGTTCCTTAATTTCCGCTGGGTAGTCTGCGTCCATGGTTTTGCACATGGTTTTGGGGTTCGATGGTTTTTGGCCCCTGGTATTTTTGTAGATCCAGTCAAGGGAACTACGATTATATTCTAATCTAGGGTTAATGGATTGGGGTTTATGTATGCTCCAGCATGTATATATATGTGTTGTAACACTAAAAGGAATATAATGAAAAATCAAGCTGGTCGTCCCGATTTGGGATCCAGGGGAAAATCTCTGTGTTTATCTGTTTTATGTTTTATGCTCTCGCAATTGTTTATTTTCTATTATAAGATTCGTGTGTAGATAATTTCTGTTCAGGGTTAAGACCTACATTTGGTATCAGAGTTGTTTCGGCTTCAAGGGGACGCCTTTGTTGTTGAGGGTTTTTTGCTCGGGCCTGTGGTAGACCCTGTTCAGTGGGAGATCTGCGGGATCGATTCTTGCGGTGAAAGAAGATGGCAAGCGGCGGAAAGATAGAGATCGAGAAATTTAATGGTCAGAGTTTTGAGTTGTGGAAGCTCAAGATGGAGGATCTGCTGGTGGATAAAGATCAGTGGATCGCGGTAGATCCAGGTACTAAACCAACGGCAATGTCAGATGAAGACTGGAAGAAACTGGATTGGAAGGCTAAGAGCACAATACGGTTGTGTGTGTCAGATTCAGTATTGTTGAATTTATCTGGGGAAGCTACGACGAAGAATTTGTGGGAAAAAATTGGGACTTTGTACCAATCTAAGTCTCTGGTGAATAATTTGTTCCTGCGGAAAAATTTGTATAACCTGAGGATGAAGGATGGAGACTCGGTGACAGAGAATCTGAATGCCTTCAATACTGTGGTAAGTTAGCTATCATATGTTGATATTAAAATCTTAGATGAAGATAAGTGCATCAGTTTGCTGTGCTCTCTACTAGACTCGTGGGACAGTCTGGTTATTGCAATAGGTAGCAATACAACTACCTTGAATTTTGATGACATTGTCTCAGCCTTGTTGTCGTAGGAAATGAGACGGAGAAATATGGAGGGTCAGAATGGAGATGCCTTATCTGTACGAGGAAGGTCCCAGAACAGAAACAAGAATAACGTTTCGAGTGGGAGATCTAAATCTAGAGGGAGATCTAAATCTCCTGGAAAGTTTGTAAAAGTGTGCTAGAAATGCGGAAAGGAAGGGCACTACAAAAAGGAATGCAGATCTAAAGCTCCTGAGAAAGGAAAGGGATCTGATGAAGGTCCTTCTGTAGAGGCAAAAACCACCTCGGATGAAGGTGGGGATGTGTATTTGGCTTCTTCCTCAAATACACATGTAGATCATGAGTCATGGTTGATTGACTCAGGTGCATCCTTTCACTTCACTCCCCATAGGGAGTGGTTCTGCGAGTATGAGAAATATGATGGTGGTGATGTTTTCCTAGGGGATGATAGGAAGGCCAGAATCGTCGGACGTGGAAAGGTCAAGCTGAAGCTGCAAGGTGGAAGGATTAGAACACTTCCTGGTGTTCTGCATATTCCTGCATTGGCTAGAAATTTGATTTCTGTAAGCAAGATGGATGATGCAGGTGTAAAAACAGTGTTTGAGAAAGATTCCTGCAAGATGGTTCGGGGAGCACTGGTACTAATGCGGGGAGTTCGGACTGGAACTCTATACAAGCTACAAGGTAGCACTGTTATTGATGGGTGTAATAGTTCTATGGTTCCTGAAAGTGGAGCGGAAAGCCTAGCTGTCTCTGGAGAAAAGACCATGCTATAGCATCAAAGGCTTGGACATACTGGAGAGAAGGGCCTTCAGATACTGCACAGAAATGGTATGGTAGAAGGTATGTCTAATTGTTCTCTGGATTTCGATTTCTGTGAACATTGTGTATATGGGAAGCAGAATCGGGTGAGTTTTCCTTCTGGTGCTAAGAGGGCAAACAAGATATTACAACTTGTGCACAGTGATGTGTTTGGGCCTGTGTCAGTTCCATCACTGGGAAAGTCTGTGTACTATGTTTCATTCATAGATGACTTCTCAAGGAATACATGGATATATTTCTTGAGGAAAAAATCTAAAGTCTTTGACAAATTTAAAGAATTTAAGGCTCTGGTGGAAAACCAGACAGAGAAGAAGATAAAGGCATTGAGGACAGATAATGGTGGGGAGTTCTGCAAGAAGGAATTTGAAGAGTTCTGTAAGAAGTGTGGCATAGCACGGCAGAAGACTACTCCATACACACCTCAGCAAAATGGAGTTGCAAAAAGAATGAACAGAACACTGATGGAAAAGGCAAGAAGCATGCTCAGTGGTACCGGGTTAGGACAAGAATTCTGGGCAGAGGCAGTGGAGACTGCATGTTACTTAGTTAACAGATCACCTTCATCAGCGTTGGAGGATAAGACCCCACATAAGGTATGGACTGGTAAGAAACCCTCTCTTTCACATCTAAGGGTTTTTGGATGTGATGCATATGTACATGTTCCAAAGGAGAAAAGGACCAAGTTGGATAATAAATCTGAAAAGTGCATCTTTATTGGGTATAAAGATGGTTTAAAGGGTTACAACCGCCAAATTCTCTAGTGATATTAGAAATTGTGCACAGTGATGTGTTTGGGCCTGTGTCAGTTCCATCACTGGGAAAGTCTGTGTACTATGTTTCATTCATAGATGACTTCTCAAGGAATACATGGATATATTTCTTGAGGAAGAAATCTGAAGTCTTTGACAAATTTTAAGAATTTAAGGCTCTGGTGGAAAACCAGACAGAGAAGAAGATAAAGGCGTTGAGGACAGATAATGGTGGGGAGTTCTGCAAGAAGGAATTTGAAGAGTTCTGTAAGAAGTGTGGTATAGCACGACAAAAGACTACTCCATACACACCTCAGAAAAATGGAGTTGCAGAAAGAATGAATAGAACACTGATGGAAAAGGCAAGAAGCATGCTCAGTGGTACCGGGTTAGGACAAGAATTCTGGGCAGAGGTAATGGAGACTGCATGTTACTTAGTTAACAGATCACCTTCATCGGTGTTGGAGGATAAGACTCCACATGAGGTATGGACTGGTAAGAAACCCTCTCTTTCACATCTAAGGGTATTTGGATGTGATGCATATGTACATGTTCCAAAGGAGGAAAGGACCAAGTTGGATAATAAATCTGAAAGGTGCATCTTTATTGGGTATAAGGATGGTTTAAAGGGTTACAAGCTTTGGAACCCAGAAACAAGGAAGGTTGTGTACAGCCGAGATGTGGTGTTTAGAGAGGTGAAAGATGTTTTTAAACATGAAGTCATACCAAAGGAACCTGAGAAGATAGAGTTTGAGCTAAAGGAGTATGAATCAGACTCTACAACAGAAGAAGATTCAGAAGATGAAGAGCCACAAACTCCAGCTATAAGAAGATCAGTTCAGGAAAGAAGGCAACCAGAAAGGTATAGCCCATCTGCTTTCTGTTCAAGTTTTGCCTTAACTATAACTGATGATGATCCTAGAACTGTCAGGGAGGCAGTAAATTCAGAGGATGGAAAACTTTGGAAGGAGGCTATGGTTGATGAAATGGCATCCTTGCACAAAAATGAGGCATGGGATCTGGTGGAGTTGCTGGCTGGAAGGAAGCCCATCGGGAGCAAATGAGTGTTTAAGAAGAAGATGAATGTAGAAGGCAAGTTGGAGAAATACAAAGCTCAGTTGGTAGCAAAAGGTTATTCCCAGGTGTTGGGAATTGATTTTGGTGATATTTTTTCTCCTGTTGCCAAAGTTACTTCTATTAGATTACTTTTATCTGTTGCTGCTGCATTTGATTTTGAGATAGAACAGATGGATGCGAAGACAGCATTTCTTCACGGGGATCTAGAAGAGGAGGTCTACATGAAGCAACATGAAGGATTTATTGTGAAGGGTAAGAAAGAACTGGTATGCAGGTTGAAGAAGTCTCTGTATGGGTTAAAACAGTCACCAAGGATGTGGTATCAGAAATTTGATACCTATATACAGGGACTTGGCTTCACCAGAAGCAAGGAGGATCACTGTGTTTATTTTAAATTAATTGGTTACCGTGTTATTTATTTGGTCTTGTATGTGGATGATATGTTGTTGATTGGAAATGACAAAGAAATTATCCAAGATTTGAAGACCCAACTGTTCTCCAAATTCGACATGAAGGATCTTGGTGCTGCGAACTATATTTTGGGCATGGAAATTAAGAGAGATCGGGCAAAGAGGAAGCTCTGGTTAAACCAGGGGAAGTATGTCGAGACTATATTGCAGAGGTTCAATATGCAGGATAGTAAACCGGTGAATGTTCCTATTCCTGTAGGTGTAAAGCTGTCTGCTGAACAGTGTCCCAAGACACAAGAAGAAGAGGAGTATATGTCCCGTGTTCCATATACAAGTGCAGTGGGTAGCCTGATGTATGCAATGGTCTGTACTAGACCAGACATTGCACATGCAGTGGGAGTATTGAGCAGGTTTATGTCAAACCCAGGGAAGGAGCATTGGATAACAGTGAAGCGGGTTTTCAGATATTTACGTGGCACTAGTGATTATGGCTTGTGCTACCAGGGAAGACCAGGATTGGAAAGAATGTTGGACATTCGTGGTTTTGTTGATGCAGACTGGGCTGGAGATCTGGACCAAAGAAGATCTACAAGTGGGTATGTGTTTAGCTTATTTGGAGGCGCAGTCAGTGGGATGAGTAAAAGGCAGTCTGTAGCTTATTTGGAGGCGCGGTCAGTTGGATGAGTAAAAGACAGTCTGTAGTGGCTCTTTCAACTACAGAGGCAGAATACATAGCAGCCACTCATGCAAGCAAGGAAGCAGTTTGGTTGCAGAGATTGTGTTCAAGTATGGGGTTGTTACAACAAGCTATAAGGATAGACTGTGATAGCCAAAGTGCAATTTTCTTGGCTAAGAACCCTGCTTATCATTCAAATACAAAGCACATTGATGTTCAATATCACTTTGTTAGAGATATGGTTGAGGCTAAAAGGGTGTTGTTGGTAAAGGTGGACACTTTGAAGAATGTTGCAGATGCATTGATGAAGTTTGTGAGCACTCAAAAGTTCTCTTGGTGTAGAGAAATAATGGGTGTTGAAGAATTGGGCCAGTGACTAAGCTCTCCTGTGGCACCTTGCGGAAAGAAAACAACAAGTGGGAGAACGTTGGGTATGTGTTATATTCCTTCCCCGGCGAAAATTTTTGGTCCTTAATTTTTGGTGGGTAGTTCGCGCCCATGGTTTTGTGCATAGTTTTGCACATGGTTTTGGGGTACGATGGTTTTCGGCCCTTGGTATTTTTGTAGATCCCGTCAAGGGAACTACTGTTATGTTCTAATCCAGGGTTTATGGATTGGGGTTTATGTATGCTTTGGCATGTATATATATGTGTTGTAACACTAAAAGGAATATAATGAAATATCAAGCTGGTCATCTCGATTTGGGATCCAGGGGAAAATCTTTGTGTTTATCTGTTTTATGTTTTATGCTCTCGCTATTGTTTATTTTCTTCTCATATAAGATTCGTAGTGATAATTTCTGCCTGTGGTTAAACCATATTTGGTATCGTAGTCGCTTTGCCTCATAGGGACGCCTTTGCTACTGAGGGTTTTTTGCTCGGGCCTGAGGTAGACCCTGTGCAGTGGGAGATCTGCGGGATCGATTCTTGCGGTGAAAGAAGATGGAGAGTGATGGGAAAATAGAGATCGAGAAATTTAATGGTCATAGTTTTGAGTTATGGAAGCTCAAGATGGAGGATCTGCTGGTGGGTAAAGATCATTGGATTGTGGTAGATCCAGGTACTAAACCAACGTCAATGTCAGATGAAGACTGGAAGAAACTGGATCAGAAGGCTAAGAGCACAATACGGTTGTGTGTCTCAGATTCAGTATTGTTGAATGTATCTGGGAAGCTATGGTGAAGAATTTATGGGAAAAACTTGGGACTTTGTACCAATCTAAGTCTCTGGTGAATAAGTTGTTCCTGCGGAAAAATCTGTATAACCCGAGGATGAAGGATGGAGACTCGGTGACAGGGCATCTAAACGCCTTCAATACAGTGGTAAGTCAGCTGTCATCTGTTGATATTAAAATCTCAGATGAAGATAAGTGCATCAGTTTGTTGTTTTCTCTACCAGACTCGTGGGACAGTTTGGTTATTGCAATAGGTAGCAATACAACTACCTTGAATTTTGATGACATTGTCTCAACCTTGTTGTCGGAGGAAATGAGACGGAGAAATATGGAGGGCTAGAATGGAGATGCCTTATCTGTACGAGTAAGGTCCCAAAACAGAAACAAGAATAAGGTTTCGAGTGGGAGATCCAAATCTAGAGGGAGATCTAAATCTCCTGGAAAGTTTGTAAAGGTATGCTGGAAATGCGGAAAGGAAGGGCACTACAAAAGGGAGTGCAGATCTAAAGCTCCTGAGAAAGGAAAGGGATCTGATGATGCTCCTTTTGCATAGGAAAAAACCACCTCGGATGAAGGTGGGGATGTGTATTTGGCTTCTTCTTCAAATACACATGTAAATCATGAGTCATGGTTAATTGAATCAGGTGCATCCTTTCACTTCACTCCCCATCGGGAGTGGTTCTGTGAGTATGAGAAATATGATGGTGGTGATGTCTTCCTAGGGGATGATAGGAAGGCTAGACTCGTCAGGCGTTGAAAGTTTAAGTTGAAGCTACAAGGTAGAAGGATTAGAACACTTTCTGGTGTTCTGCATATTCCTGCATTGGCCAGAAATCTGATTTTTGTAAGCAATATGGATGATGCAGGTGTAAAAACAATGTTCGAGAAAGATGCCTACAAGATGGTTTGGGGAGCACTGGTATTAATGCGGGGAGTTCGGATGGGAACTCTATACAAGCTACAAGGTAGCACTATTATTGATGGGTGTAACAGTTCTGTGGTTCCTGAAAATGGAGCGGAAAGCCTAGCTGTCTCTGGAGAAAAGACCATGCTATGGCATCAAAGGCTTGGACATATTGGAGAGAAGGGCCTTCGGATACTGCATAGAAATGGTATGGTAGAAGGTATGTCTAATTTCTCTCTGGATTTTTATTTTTGTGAACATTGTGTATATGGGAAGCAGAATCGGGTGAGTTTTCCTTCTAGTGCTAAGAGGGCGAACAAGATATTAGAACTTGTGCACAGTGATGTGTTTGGACCTGTGTCAGTTCCATCACTGGGAAATTCTGTGTACTATTTTTCATTCATAGATGACTTCTCAAGGAATAAATGGATATATTTCTTGAGGAAGAAATCTGAAGCTTTTGACAGATTTAAAGAATTTAAGGCTCTGGTGGAAAACCAGACAGAGAAGAAGATAAAAGCATTGAGGATAGATAATGGTGGGGAGTTTTGCAAGAAGCAATTTGAAGAGTTATGTAAGAAGTGTGGTATAGCATGACAGAAGACTACTCCATACACACCTCAGAAAAATGGAGTTGTAGAAAGAATGAAAAAAACACTAATGGAAAAGGAAAGAAGCATGATCAGTGGTACCGGGTTAGGACAAGAATTCTGGGCAGAGGCAGTGGAGACTGCATGCTATCTGGTGAACAGATCACCTTCATCAGTGTTGAAGGATAATACTCCACATGAGGTATGGACTGGTAAGAAACCCTCGCTTTCCCATCTAGGGTATTTGGATGTGATGCATATGTACATGTTCCAAAGGAGAAAACGATCAAGTTGGATAATAAATCTGAAAGGTGCATCTTTATTGGGTATACAGATGGTTGAAAAGGTTACAAGCTTTGGAACCCGGAAACAAGGAAGGTTGTGTAGAGCTAAGATGTGGTGTTTAGAGAGGTGAAAGATGTTGTTAAACATGAAGTCATACCAAAGGAACCTAAGAAGACAGAGTTTGAGCTAAAGGAGTATGAATCAGACTTTACAACAGAAGAAGATTCAGAAGAGGAAGAGCCAGAAACTCCAGCTTTGAGAAGATCAGTTCGAGAAAGAAGGCAACTAGAAACGTATAGTCCATCTGTTTTCTGTTCAGGTTTTGCCTTAACTATAACTGATGATGATCCTAGAACTGACAGGGAGGCAGTAGATTCAGAGGATGGAAAACTCTAGAAGGAGGCCATGGTTGATGAAATGGCATCCTTGCACAAAAATGAGGCATGGGATCTGGTGGAGTTGCTGGCTGGAAGGAAGCTCATCGGGAGAAAATGGGTGTTTAAGAAGAAGATGAATGTAGAAGGCAAGGTGGAGAAATACAAAGCTCGGTTGGTAGCAAAAGGTTATTCCTAGGTGTTGGGAATTGATTTTGGTGATATTTTTTCTCCTGTTGCCAAAGTTAGTTGTATTAGATTACTTTTATCTGTTGCTGCTGCATTTGATTTTGAGATCGAACAGATGGATGTGAAGACAACATTTCTTCATGGGGATCTAGAAGAGGAGATCTACATGAAGCAACCTGAAGGCTTTATGGTGAAGGGTAAGAAAGAACTAGTATGCAGGTTGAAGAAGTCCCTGTATGGGTTAAAACAGTCACCAAGGATGTGGTATCAGAAATTTGATATCTATATACAAGGACTTGGCTTCACCAGAAGCAAGGGGGATCACTGTGTTTATTTTAAATTAATTGGTGGCCATGTTATTTATTTGGTCTTGTATGTGGTTGATATGTTGTTGATCGGAAATGACAAAGAAATTATCCAAGATTTGAAGACCCAACTGTTCTCCAAATTCGACATGAAGGATCTTGGTGCTGCAAACTATATTTTGGGCATGGAAATTAAGAGAGATCGGGAAAAGAGGAAGCTATGGTTAAACCAGAGGAAGTATGTCGAGACTATATTTCAGAGGTTCAATATGCAGGATAGTAAGCCGGTGAATGTTCCTATTCCTGTAGGTGTAAAGTTGTCTGCTGAACAGTGTCCCAAGACACAAGAAGAAGAGGAGGATATGTCTCGTGTTCCATATGCAAGTGTAGTGGGAAGCCTGATGTATGAAATGGTCTGTACTAGATCAGACATTGCACATGCAATGAGAGTATTGAGCAGGTTTATGTCAAAAACAGGGAAGGAGCATTGGACAGCAGTGAAGCGGGCTTTCAGATATTTACGTGGGACTAGTGATTATGGCTTGTGCTACTAGGGAAGACCAGGATTGGAAAGAATGTTGGACATTCATGGTTTTGTTGATGCAGACTGGGCTGGAGATCTGGACCAAATAAGATCTACAAGTGGGTATGTGTTTAGCCTATTTGGAGGTGCAGTCAGTTGGATGAGTAAAAGACAGTCTGTAGTGGCTCTTTCAACTACAGAGGCAGAATACATAGTAGCCACTCATGCAAGCAAGGAAGCAGTTTGGTTGCAGAGATTGTGTTCAAGTATGGGGTTGGTACAACAAGCTATAAGGATAGACCGTGATAGCCAAAGTGCAATTTTCTTGGCTAAGAACCCTGCTTATCATTCAAAGACAAAGCACATTGATGTTCAATATCACTTTGTTAGAGATATGGTTGAGGCTAAAAGGGTGTTGCTGGTAAAGGTGGACACTTTGAAGAATGTTGCAGATGAATTGATGAAGTCTGTGAGCACTCAAAAGTTCTCTTGGTGTAGAGAGACAATGGGTGTTGAAGAATTGGGCCAATGACTAAGCTCTCCTATGGCCCCCTGCGGAAAGAAAACAACAAGTGGGAGAATGTTGGGTATGTGTTATATTCTTTCCCCAGCGAAAATTTTTGGTCCTTAATTTCTGGTGGGTAGTCTGCGCCCATGGTTTTGTGCATGGTTTTGCACATGGTTTTAAGGTACAATGGTTTTCAGCCCCCGATATTTTTCTAGATCCAGTCAAGGGAACTACGGTTATGTTCTAATCCAGGGTTTATGGATTGGGGTTTATGTATGCTTCGGTATGTATATATATGTGTTGTAACACTAAAAGGAATATAATGAAATATAAAGTTGGTCATCTTGATTTGGGATCCAAGGGAAAATCTCTGTGTTTATTTGTTTTATGTTTTATGCTCTCGCTATTGTTTATTTTCTGTTATAAGATTCGTGTGTAGATAATTTCTGTTCAGGGTTAAAACCTACATTTGGTATCAGAGCTGTTTCGGCTTCAAGGGGACAACTTTTCTGCTGAGGTTTTTTTGCTCGGGCCTGAGGTAGACCTTGTTCAGGGGGAGATTTGCGGGATTGATTCTTGCGGTGAAAGAAGATGGCGAGCGACGAAAAGATAGAGATCGAGAAATTTAATGGTCAGATTTTTGAGTTATGGAATCTCAAGATGGAGGATCTGCTGGTGGATAAAGATCAGTGGATCGTGGTAGATCTAGGTACTAAATCAATGGAAATGTCAGATGAAGACTGGAAGAAACTGGATCGGAAGGCTAAGAGCACGATATGGTTGTGTGTCTTAGATTCAGTATTGTTGAATGTATCTGGGGAAGCTAGGGTGAAGAATTTGTGGGAAAAACTTGGGACTTTGTACCAATCTATGTCTCTGGTGAATAAGTTGTTCCTGCGGAAAAATCTGTATAACCTGAGGATGAAGGATGGAGACTTAGTGATAGAGCATTTAAACACCTTCAATACTGTGGTAAGTCAGCTGTCATCTGTTGATATTAAAATCTCAGATGAAGATAAGTGCATCAGTTTGTTTTGTTCTCTACCAGACTCGTGGGAAATTCTGGTTATTGCAATAGGTAGCAATACAACTACCTTGAATTTTGATGACATTGTCTCAGCTTTGTTGTCGGAGGAAATGAGACGAAGAAATATGGAGGGCCAGAATGGAGATGACTTATCTATACGAGGAAGGTCCCAAAACAAAAACAAGAATAAGGTTTCGAGTGGGAGATCCAAATCTAGAGGGAGATCTAAATCTCTTGGAAAGTTTGTAAAGGTATGCTGGAAATGAGGAAAGGAAGGGCACTACAAAAGGGAGTGCAGATCTAAAGCTCCTGAGAAAGGAAAGGGATCTAATGATGCTCCTTCTGCAGAGGCAAAAACCACCTCGGATGAAGGTGGGGATGTGTATTTGGCTTCTTCTTCAAATACACATGTAGATCATGATTCATGGTTGATTGACTCAGGTGCATCCTTTCACTTCAATCCCCATCGGGAGTGGTTCTACGAGTATGAGAAATATGATGGTGGTGATGTCTTCCTAGGGGATGATAGGAAGGCTAGAATCGTTGGACGTGGAAAGGTCAAGTTGAAGCTACAAGGCGGAAGGATTAGAACACTTCCTGGTGTTCTGCATATTCCTGCATTGGCCATAAATCTGATTTTTGTAAGAAAGATGGATGACGCAGGTGTAAAAATAGTGTTCGAGAAAGATGCCTTCATGATGGTTCGGGAAGCACTGGTATTAATGCGGGGAGTTCGGACGGGAACTCTGTACAAGCTACAAGGTAGCACTGTTATTGATGGGTGTAACAGTTATGTGGTTCCTGAAAGTGAAGCGGAAAGCCTAGCTGTCTCTGGAGAAAAGACCATGCTATGGCATCAAAGGTTTGGACATATTGGAGAGAAGGGCCTTCGGATACAGCATAGAAATGGTATGGTAGAAGGTATGTCTAATTGCTCTATGGATTTTGATTTCTGTGAACATTGTGTATATTGGAAGCAGAATAGGGTGAGTTTTCCTTCTGGTGCTAAGAGGTTGAACAAGATATTAGAACTTGTGCACAGTGATATGTTTGGACCTGTGTTAGTTCCATCACTGGGAAAGTCTGTGTACTATGTTTCATTCATAGATGACTTCTCAAGGAATACATGGATATATTTCTTGAGGAAGAAATCTGAAGCTTTTGACAGATTTAAAGAATTTAAGGCTCTGGTGGAAAACTAGACAGAGAAGAAGATAAAGGCGCAGAGGACAGATAATGGTGGGGAGTTCTGCAAGAAGGAATTTGAAGAGTTCTGTAAGAAGTGTGGTATAGCATGACAAAAGACTACTCCATACACACCTCAGCAAAATGGAGTTGCAGAAAGAATGAACAGAACACTGATGGAAAAGGCAAGAAGCATGCTCAGTGGTACCGGGTTAGGACAAGAATTATGGGCAAAGGCAGTGGAGACTGCATGCTATCTGGTTAACAGATCACCTTCATCAGTGTTGGAGGATAAGACTCCACATGAGGTATGGACTGGTAAGAAACCCTCTCTTTCACATCTAAGGGTATTTTGATGTGATGCATATGTACATGTTCCAAAGGAGAAAAGGACCAAGTTGGATAATAAATCTGAAAGGTGCATCTTTATTGGGTATAGGGATGGTTTAAAAGGTTACAAGCTTTGGAACCCAGAAACAAGGAAGGTTGTGTACAGCCGAGATGTGGTGTTTAGAGAGGTGAAATATGTTGTTAAACATGAAGTCATACCAAAGGAACCTGAGAAGATAAAGTTTGAGCTAAAGGAGTATGAATCAGACTCTACAACAGAAGAAGATTTAGAAGAGGAAGAGCTAGAAACTCCAGCTTTGAGAAGATCAGTTCGAGAAAGAAGGCAACCAGAAAGGTATAGTCCATCTGTTTTCTGTTCAGTTTTTGCCTTAACTATAACTGATGATGACCCCAGAACTGTCAGGGAGGCAGTAGATTCAGAGGATGGAAAACTCTGGAAGGAGGCCATGGTTGATGAAATGGCATCCTTGCACAAAAATGAGGCATATGATTTGGTGGAGTTGCCAGCTGGAAGGAAGCCCATCGGGAGCAAATGGGTGTTTAAGAAGAGGATGAATGTAGAAGGCAAGGTGGAGAAATACAAAGCTCGGTTGGTAGAAAAAGGTTATTCCCAGGTGCCGGGAATTGATTTTGGTGATATTTTTGCTCCTGTCGCCAAAGTTACTTCTATTAGATTACTTTTATCTGTTGCTGCTGCATTTGATTTTGAGATAGAACAGATGGATGTGAAGACAACATTTCTTCATGGGGATCTAGAAGAGGAGATCTACATGAAGCAACCTAAAGGCTTTATGGTGAATGGTAAGAAAGAACTGGTATGTAGGTTGAAGAAGTCTCTGTATGGGTTAAAACAGTCACCAAGGATGTGGTATCAGAAATTTGATACCTATATACGAGGAATTGGCTTCACCAAAAGCAAGGAGGATCACTGTGTTTATTTTAAATTAATTGGTGAACATGTTATTTATTTGGTCTTGTATGTGGATGATATGTTGTTGATTGGAAATGACAAAGAAATTATCCAAGATTTGAAGACACTACTGTTCTCCAAATTCGACACGAAGGATCTTGGTGCTGCAAACTATATTTTGGGCATGGAGATTAAGAGAGATCGGGCAAAGAGGAAGCTATGGTTAAACCAGAGGAAGTATGTTGAGACTATATTTCAGAGGTTCAATATGCAGGATAGTAAACCGGTGAATGTTCCTATTCCTGTAGGTGTAAAGCTATCTGCTGAACAATGTCCCAAGACACAAGAAGAAGAGGAGGATATGTCCCATGTTCCATATGCAAGTGTAGTGGGGAGCCTGATGTATGCAATGGTTTGTACTAGACCAGACATTGCACATGCAGTGGGAGTATTGAGCAGGTTTATGTCAAACACAGGGAAGGAGCATTGGACACCAGTGAAGCGGGCTTCAGATATTTACGTGGCACTAGTGATTATGGCTTGTGCTACTAGGGAAGACCAGGATTGGAAAGAATATTGGACATTTGTGGTTTTGTTGATGTAGACTTGGCTGGAGATCTCGACCAAAGAAGATCTACAAGTGGGTATGTGTTTAGGCTATTTGGAGGCGCAATCAGTTGGATGAGTAAAAGACAGTCTGTAGTGGCTATTTCAACTATAGAGGAAGAATACATAGCAAACACTCATGCAAGCAAGGAAGCAGTTTGGTTGCAGAGATTGTGTTCAAGTATGGGGTTGGTACAACAAGCTATAAGGATAGACTGTGATAGCCAAAGTGCAATTTTCTTGGCTAAGAACCCTGTGTTAGCCCCCCTGTAAATTTTTGACAGGAAAAGTAGGGGGCTAGATTGTTTCTGAGCCTTCAATGAATGCACCTCCCCTGGGGGCACATCATCCTTGAAGTCTCCTGTGCATTTTCCCTGTGATGAAATCCCCTTTGTTGTATCCATACAAGTAGCCTCTCTGATTGTGAAAATTCTTCTCTTGAAGGCCTCCCTTTACCCATGAAACCCTGCAGAATATCCCATTTTAACCTATGTCTTCCCCTTGTCAAATTCCCCTCCATAAACCATAGAACTTCATAATAAAATTATATATTATAAAGACCCTACCGCTAACCTCTTCCCCTTTCCCCCCGCCATACATCATTATAAAAATTTATTATAAGGTTTTATAACCCCGCTGCTTATTGATCGCAATATCGCAATCGCATGCTGTGTTTTAATGATTTGATCATCCATCGCAAATATTTGCGATGCGATTGATCGCACCCCACTCCTGTTCTGCTATTGAGATAGACCCACGACCCCTCTCCCGCTAAGCTCGCACCCTCCCTCCACGTGATCCAGCACCAGAACCACCCGCCAGCCCAAAAGGCGCTTAGCATATTTGTTTATCAGGTGCAGCATCAACCATTGATCTTGGTTGATCAGACGGTGATCGTTGACTCCACAGTGCCCGTGCTTCCCGTTCAAATTCCTGACCACACCATCACCGTCCATTTACACGCAGATTTGATGGTTCGGAGTTTACCCGCCTGGTGGACCCCGCGCACTATTCATAAACCCGGTGGTTTCTATCGCACCGCCTTCAGGCGGTTGGCGATATTTCCTCATCGGCCCGCGATTCCATACACCTCTCGATGCGTGGATCCTGTATGATTTCAAAACCTCCATCCCATCGTGCGTTATTGTTCGTCCAAAGTTGCGGAGCGATATGCATAGTGTCTGTTCGATCTGTCAGTGCCCATCCAACGACTGTCGCTCCTCTGAGATGCCCGCATTTTAATCCAAGCCAAATGTCCCCATGGCCCACTGTCCATCGCCCTCCATCATGTCTCCACCATCGATCTCCGTCGAGATCAGACGGCTCTGGTTTATCCATGCATACCCGCCAGTGAACCCCATGCCGCCACGCCACTTATCCACATGTTCCACCATACAAATCTCTCCTCCCTCCATATATGTTCGTCCAAGGGTCAAAGTTCAAGGCTTTTATTTAAAATTCTACTGTATTTCGCCAACCAGTCACCATGAGCATTCTTCCACTGCGCGTTGCATATTCCACCATTGCACCATTCTATACAGCCACTCTCGTCATCCCCGTTACATCCGCCACTCCCATGCATTGTTCTCCTAACGTGTTTATGTGTTCTACAGGTTATAGAAAAGCGAGAACCGCCATAGCTCATTATCTCTGTCACAGTAACCGCAGTGACATAAATTGCAAGAGAGGGCTGTGTGCAGAGGTCAAATTAATGAAGGAAAGCCCGGGAAAGCTTTTTGACATGACAACAATCAAAGGACGGGTTTAAAATTATGTCAAACTTCTCTAGAGCTATTAAACACCGATTTCACAGCCAAAGAGTTAAATGGAGCAAAAAAGAGCTTAAGGCATGCAAATGAAAACATATAAGCCTTAGGTTCAAGGATCTAGAGGCAAAGTACCAGATTGAAGACCCAGAGATCATGCAGAAGGTACCGCATGCAGAAATCAATGCATATCAGGGTTTCTACCGCAACAGAATGTTTTTCTTCTATAAAGTACAAAGCGCCCATGCAGTCTTTATTTTACACTGTGCTCCTGAAGAAATTTCCACCCTGATAGTAGTCCTGTACTACTAGAAGCATTTGTTTCACAGCAGGGCATATCATAGCATCATTTATTTTCCTTTTGATTATTCACCTGAAGCACCACAAAGTACTGCAGCCAAGGCACACTAGAGACACGCCTGGAATAAATGGAAATCTAAAGAAGATCATCCTATCACCCTAGGAATGCCAGAATTGAATGCACATAATTTAAACAGAATGGGCTTGGGCCCTCTTTCTTTTCAGAAGTTTTAATACCGCATTTAGTTCTTCACCTACCTCCTCAGCTCATTTTTCTGCTATAAAACTCATGAGAAAATATTGTAAAGGTTGTTGATCAGTTATCAGAGAACTGCAAGTAGTTTCTTTTGAGACACAGTATCTGTGTAAATTTGTAAGATAGGCTGGGGAATATGTTTGCAGACTGAGTATTCAGCTATTGGCATGTTCTACTTGATTGGTGTTGCTATTTAATATACAAGCACATTTCTTTGGATCCTGATCTAAAGCAGCGGTGATGTTTTCCTATCTCTGTGTTTTAGTTCATTTCATTTCGTTTCTACTGGCTCGCATCAGAAATTTGGCATAAGATTTACCCTTGTTAGGTACCCTATGTTTCTGCTCTCCCAACCTTTTATGTTTTCTGCTAATGTGTTATCTAAGAATCGGTTTCAGTTGATTTAACCAGTGTAGTGGATGTTATTGCCTGCTCTCTGATGTATGAATTAAATGATATCTGTTCTTAGATGTTTCTTGTTAAGGATTTAGTTGGAAGATTTTGGAACACTAGGGATGAGAGTTAGCCCTGTCCACTAGGATCCTTGTGCGACCAACTGGTCTTTAACTTTGTGCTCAAATCTATGTTGACTCCTCTTCCCCTTCCACTCCATACCACTATCATCTTTAAGATCCAATGCTTTAGATGACTAGCCCAACGGAAAGCCTATGTATTGATTGGCAAGTAAATCCTTTCCTGACTCCATTTCCCAATGGTCTTGAATGCTTTTCTGGAATACTTCACCTTTGCCTTACCCTCCTTTGCTCATCCTGGTCTTACATTGAACCCTTCTTCCCTGATAACCAGCAACCAAACAAACAAACCCTGTGCCTATAACTAGCCTAAAATCATAACATTTGAGCCTCAAAGACAAATAAATTTGACATATTATAGAGAGATCCCTCTCTGGACCCAGGAGGGCTAGATCCTGAGGTCTGAAAGTGGTTTGATGTTGTCTCATCTTTTGGTACTACCAACCTTGCCAAAACATGGGAACCCCAACACCCTGCTTATCATTCAAAGACAAAGCACATTGATGTTCAATATCACTTTGTTAGAGATATGGTTGAGGCTAAAAATGTGTTGCTAGTAAAGGTGGACACTTTGAAGAATGTTGTAGATGCATTGATGATGTCTGTGAGCACTCAAAAGCTCTCTTGGTGTAGAGAAACAATGGGTGTTGAAGAATTGGGCCAATGACTAAGCTCTCCTGTGGCCCCCTGCGGAAAGAAAACAACAAGTGGGAGAATGTTGGGTATGTGTTATATTCTTTCCCCAGCGAAAATTTTTGGTCCTTAATTTCCGGTGGGTAGTCTGCACCCATGGTTTTGTGCATGGTTTTGCACATGGTTTTGGGGTATGATGGTTTTCGGCCCCTGGTATTTTTGTAGATCTGGTCAAGCGAACTACGGTTATGTTCTAATCCAGGGTTTATGGATTGGGGTTTATGTATGCTTCGGCATGTATATATATGTGTTGTAACACTAAAAGGAATATAATGAAATATCAAGCTGGTCGACCCGATTTGGGATCCAAGGGAAAATCTCTGTGTTTATCTGTTTTATGTTTTATGCTCTCGCTATTGTTTATTTTCTTTATAAGATTCGTGTGTAGATAATTTCTGTTCAGGGTGTGAAGTATATATCATGGAGCATATTAGAATGTAAGGTAGAGTAGGCTTTATTTTGTAATTTTGCTTTGATTTCATTCAAGTATGTCATTCCATTATTATGTTGTTTTAATTTCATTGAAAGTTTGATAGTTTATATTTTCCATTCATGCAAGTGTGTTCGACCGGTCGATTGTATAATGATTAGTTTTAAATTTCATTTGATTGTGTAAATTTGTGCTCAATAAGTTGTCTCAAGAAAATGGTTCTCTCATTTTCCAATTGGATCAGATTTGGGCATTCAGATATACAACAACATGCTTTATTTTTGTCATTTAAATTCTTAGCAATATAGTTTCCAGTTGACTGTGTAAATTTGTGCTTCTAATTTGTCTCAAGAAAGTGGTTCTATCATTTTCCAATTGAATCATATTTGGGCATTTAGATATACAACAACATGCTTTTTACTATCTTTCTCATTTAAATTCTTAGCAATAGAATTTCTAGTTGATTGTGTAAATTTGTGCTTGCTAAGTCGTCTTAAGAAAGTGGTTGTATCTTTTTCCAATTGGATTAGATTTGGGCATTCAAATATACAACAACATGCTTTTTACTTTTCTTTGATTTCAATACAACAATTCTATATTAGAATTCAATTATGCAAGTAGAGTAAATTTCAATTCATGAATGTAGAATAGATTTTCAAGTTAATATAGGAATGGTGTGATTAGGTTAGTTTTTAGTTTCATAAACTTATCCCTAGCATATATTGTGCACGTATCTCTCACAAGTCCTATGGATCCCGGATTGATATATATATATATATATATATATATATATGTATGTTATATATATATATATATATATATATATATATTGTAAATTAGACTAATTCTATTAAAAAAGCGTATGGTACAATGTGAAGTTACAATCAAGAGAAACAAGATAGTAGGGATGCTGGTAATGATAAACTATCAACCTCAGTCCCGTTGAGTAACCAGAGAATAAGCGAAAGGGAAAAAGAAGTGTGTAACAAGGTATCAGAGGGATAGCCACATAAATAAAGGAAAAAATGTCGCATGGAAGATTCGACGAACTACTTGTAGACTGTTGTTCAATGTAGGAAGTGTTTCCTTGTCTGAATCGTAGGAGGAGGACTCATGTGTACATTTCTGTGCGTTTGGTGGATTAGTGGGACCCTCAGGGCCTTCTGAGGGCGTGTCCTTCGTTTGCTTTATGTCCTCCTCTTCTGCTTCTTCCTCCTTCTCATATGAGTTGAAGGACTCAATGTCATCCATGGGGGGTGGATCACATGGTTTCTAGCTTTTGGATTTTTATTTGCAATTTATTTTTGTTTTCTGGGCAAGGAAAGTGGCACAGGTGTTCTGAAGGTGCCCTGTTTGATGGAAGTGGTGGCATCGAAAGGCTGTGTTCTCATAGTCCAAGGTCTGTGTCCACAATAAATCCCCAAATTTAAGTTTGATTTGGTTGGTCAGTCCTTTCTTATGTCTATTTCCGCACAGATTCTCCCATAATTGTATATTCCTTTCTCCCCTCTAGAGGGATCCATTTCCAGAAAATGGCCCCGTGTGTTTCCAATCCTTTGGAAGACATAAAATTTCCATAGATGTGCAAGAAGGTTTGAGAGTTTGACCCAAATAGGAATCTTGGTGATGACTGCCATGGAGGGGTCAAAGTCTAGGAACCAGGGGGTGAGGAATAGCCCTGTAGTGCCCCAAAACCATGGGCCTTGAGTTAAGGATTTTTGGTAGTCTTCACTGAAAGTGAACAGAACTATGAAGAAACCCTTCGAGCAGAAGATAACCTTGTTGTTGTTGGTCCAAGTGGATTGAATCCATTGGTAGAGATCTATTGTGTGAGGCCATAGTCCATTGAACTGGAAAATAATGGCAGATTATGAATACATTTGAAGTTGATCATACAGAGTTGGATGGGAGATCTCTATGGAGGGAAATTCCTCCATTTTATCAACCAGAAAAGGCTTGGGAGCCTCAGTGGGTTGAGTAGTTTTCTTGGATGGTTGTTCATGGACCACATCTTTGTAGGAGAAATAAGGTGCAAAAGATGGCTGCTCGGCTGCTCCCCCTCGCAGATGAAGGGTTAACACTACAGAAGAATCTATTTCAATACTGTAAAAAGAGAGGGGAAGTGTGTTTTCTAGATTTTTTTCCTCAATGTAGAAGTCTCTGATGAGCAGAGGGTATCCACCAACCTTTGTTCGAGGTCATGCGAGAGGTTCCGTACTATAGATCCGTTGAGTGCACCCAATGGAGCATGGTTTTTCCAGAAAGGAGAAAAATATGGATCTGGAAAGAAGGGGCTAAGAGATCTGAGAAATATTGTTTGCACGAGCGTATCTAAGATAGGAGAGTGCTTGATCTCTAGATTCCCAGAGCCGCGAGGCCATGCTGGGGCTTGATTTCGGTTGAGTGTTGAGATTCACATGCATAAAACCTTTTAGTGTTTTGAGATCCGCTCTTGTTGGTGAATGCATCAAGCCAGATTTGTTTATCCAATGATGGCTCCTTCGATTTCTCATCTTACAGATCCGAGAGGCAGAGCATCCCCAGGGTGGCAGCTATTGGTGAGTCTGTGTGTTTGCTTCTACAAGATCTAGTTGCCATGAATACACCTCTCCTGCAATGAATCAGACCCCCATTATAGTCACAGGAGGCTACTTCTAATACAGTTGCAGTGGCAACAGTCCCAATGATGGCATTGGCAGAAGAGCTGCTACTCAGAGGTGTCGGGTCCGGGTCGGTCTCACGAGGCTAGATCAGACCTTTATTGCTGTGATCAAGGGTGTCTACATTTGATCCAAGCATTGTGGCTGTGAACAGATCAACTGCGATGGCGTCTGATGGAACCCCAGTTGTCTCCATTTCACTCTCGGCCCCTAAAATCCAATTCTAATTTCAAAATTTCTACCAAGTCGTATCAAATATTAGATGAATACTAGACCCTCTCGAATTGATAATTTATGTTAGTAATCTAATAAAAAATATTTTACTCAATAGAAGGTATGGATTGAACGATGCAAACAAGCTAATAATGGTAGGTTATCGTGGTATGGTGTGTCTATATTGGTCAAAGAATTTGAACGTAGTGGAGATACCAGTCTTACACAGAGGGAAATTGGTTTAGCACATGGTTTAGTACATTACCAGGCAAGCATATAATTCATCTATACTACTTATTTTTTTTACAATTATATTGATGCATATGGCATGTTTTTTTATTAATTTGAAAATTTCCAAGTATAAATATGTTTATCAAATAATGACAATGTATTTTTTTATGTTTTTTTCATATTGCAATTAAAACACCGCAAGGCAATGTGGTGCCATGGCCACAAATTTCACATCAAAAGGTTGGATGAAAAGAGGACAAATTTAGATTGTAGGAAGACTACAGTATTTCAGGTAGAGAACATTGCATCTATAGATGACACACATCTAGAAGTATCTACAAATTGATATTATGGGTATGTGGATGATATACTTCAGTGTGACTTTAAATCCTTCAAATTAGTTGTGTTCGATGTCAAATGGTACATGCTACGAATCAATGAACGTGATTTGGATAGAATAGCTACTCAACATGCTAACAAATTTACCATGGTCAATACAAGAAATTTTGAGCCAGGCTCAGAGCCTTATGTTCTTTAAAGCCAATGCGAACAATTATTTTACTCAGAGGTTCCAGGTCAAGCAGGCTAGTCCTATGTTGTTAGATATGATCCAAGAGGAAGGTTGGTAAAGCATAATGTAGCAGAAGAAGATAATATTAAAGAAGAAGATGATGTAGAGAAGCAAGGGGTTCATGCTCCAGATGAATACATTGAAGAATTTCAAGGATATGTTATTCCAGACAATGTTCTCGATGAACTATATGATATTGACAATACGTTGAACACAGAACTTGAAGAGGTAGAACCAAATGTGGGAGAGGATGTTTCGGATGATGATGATCATGATGCTCACATGGAAAATCCTTTGAACATGAATTATGAACATAATGATACAGATGATGAGTTGGATGAAGAAGAAAATTAATGATATCAAAATGTTGAAATGTATGAGGTATGTATTTATATGTTTTCAGTTGGTTTGTTCTCTTTCATTTACTTTAAATAGTAAATAAATTTGTCTAAAGATATTCTTATGGAAATTTATTTTAACTTTATCTTTATATGGAAACTCAATGAGCTAGAGGTGAGAGGAAAGAATGTAATGGAAGAACAAGTGAATGAAAAAATTAAACTATATATAAAATTAAACATAAATATAACTATATATATTGAATAATGAATATTAAAAAATATAAATATAAAAAAACAAAAAAATATAAAAAAAAAAATTCAAAAAAACAAAACTACTAGTTCTAATTCCTGCGCGCTATGATTTCATCCCAACCCCACACCCTTCCCCTCAACCTATTAACTCACTGTGTGCACCGGCCTGGCCTCCCTAAACTCAACACAAACACCCCACCTAAACCCCACTCACTCAGTACTGGTGCATTCAAAACACTTACTCAGCAGAGGACTTGCCGCAGACGGTGACCGTGCTTCATCCACAAGTAAAGGTGAGGGTTATTCATCCACAAGTGACAGTGCTTCATTCGGCCACTCAACATAGGACTCGCCACATCAACAGACCCCACTCTATATTCGACCAACGACCATAGTAAGTTTCATTACTTATTTAGATTGACTGTGTAGCAAATGCAACACAGAATCCATGCGTATGTGTTACTGTTCAAACATATTTTTAATTTCTATTGGCATATCTGAAATGATAGTATTAGCAGATTCACTTTTTGGCTTACAACAATGGAATAAATCACCTATTCTTCTGTCATTTGTTGTAAGAACTATTTTCCACCGAGAAATAAAGATTTTGGCTCACTCTTTGCAGCTCCATTCCCTTCTTGCAAAGGCAACAAAGTATGTTGAATACCACCCATCTTGAACTGATATAAATAGTTCTTGCTTCCATCATGCACTACTTTCCTGTCAAATTTCCAAGGTCTGCCTAGTAACACATGACACACATCCATAGGCATGATATCAAAAGTCACTTAGTCTTGATATCTGCCTATTTGGAAAGCCACTTCACTTTTCTCACTAACCAACAATTGGTGTCCCTTATGAAACCATGACACCTTGTAGGGTATTGGACACTTTACCTTCTTAAGGTTTAAATTTTCCACCATTTTAGTGTACACCAAATTGTCAGCGTTTCCACTATCAATAAATACTTTGCAACATTTCCCTTGGACTTTGCATGTAATTCGAAAGAAAGCTTTCCTTTGTGAATACTCTTCCACTTCCTTCTCTATTTTTAATAGCACCTTGTTCATGAGAAAAGCTTCTCCAACCTTGGATACATTCTCCACTACAGGAACTTGTGCTTCTTTTTACTTCCCTTGAGAAACATAGTTTCATCTTTTCCCTACATTCTCATTATTAGGACACCCATAGGATTGATTAGTTTGTTACAATTTTAACATCTGTAGACTGAATCTCTTCCTCTACCTCTACCTCTACCTCGTTGGTAGGGGTTTCCACCTCTAGGCTCATATCCTTTACCTGCTTCTTCTTCTTGTTTAGAACCACCAGCTTCATCCTTAGAAGCTAGAGCCTTCCCTCTTCCAGATGTTTTCCCTCTTCCTTTGGTAGATAATTTTCCTCTACCAAAGGTTTGTTTCCTAAATATCTTCTCTTTTTCTCTTAAAGAATACTGATAGGCCCCCTTAATGGTGCTAGGAGATAACATGCTAATCTTCTCTTGAATTTCCATCCTTAATCCATTTATGTACCTAGTTGTATTTTTAGAGTTATCTTCTATATAACCTGCTCTCAAGTTAACGTTATAGAACTCTTCTGTATACTCTTTCACAATCAACAAACTTTGTCTGAGGTGTTGGGATAGAATTGTGAATTACGGATAAATCATGCTTCCCTAGACAGGTGCTAGTCTAGAACAATAGGTGAAAGACTATACGACTATTTTTCCTAACTCAGAATAGATACACAAAGAGGATTGGAGGCTTACTTGTTCAGTCACTTCCAAATGGCTCCTTATGTCGCTTCCGTTGCAGCTTCAAATTCAAGCGGTTTGTGAGTTGAATGCTTCCTACAAGAAAGAACACTGAAACAATAGAAGATGCAATAATATAGATATCTATTCAAGCTAGTTATTTAAATCAGTAAAGCATAAACCATATACATCAACTAAGATCTTGCAATATGGAAAATCAAAGCCAATACAAATGCATATAGGGAAAAATAAGAAGTACTCTTTATTGATGATAGAAGGAGAGGTTACAACCTAGTGACTGATTTGAAGTGACCTTCCAGCAACGTTCCCAAGCCTCATCATAGTATAAATCTCTCCAGCAAAAACTTCACAAATCTAGCTCTCAATTGAAAATTCTCCAGCATTTCTCTACTCAAATTATTCCTTCTCAAGCACTTAGATCTATGCTCAATTTATAGATGAACTATAGGTTGTTTTGCAATCAATTCCAAAAATAGGCAAGACATGTTTCCAGTCATGTAGATGTCAAATGGACACTTGGATCCGAAGCTTGACATATTTCAACTCTTCTGGAAGGGACTGGTCAAGTGGAGATTCTGGAACAATGAGAATTTCAATCCCAATGTGACCAATGCACCTGTGAAAGTCGGTAAGTGCTTTGTAGAGAAGCTTGCATGGGGCTACCTGCATATGCAACACACTTAGGCCCCTTAGAGCCCGCGTTGGTGAGCTTCGTATGATATATAATAAGCTTCAAACCATGGAAACCTTTACTTGATGAAAGTATTGCTTGATTTGTCTTGCTTCTTGTCTTAGGGCATGTAGCAACTGGAATGATAGGGAATGATAGACCCTTGATCATTTGTCCTGGAGATGATGTCCAGTTAACTAGGTCATTAGGAATGGTGCCCAAATTTACCTATAACAATTTCCCCCTAAAGCATGAGATCCAAATAATAAGAACATTTGATTGAGATTTTTTACACTGTGATGAGTCTGGAAATGAAGCGGAGTGGTCACCTGCATCAATATTACAATACATTACATCATGATATATCCTCTTTTGATCATAATTGCTGAGGGTAGGCATTCCCATGTTCAACACATAAAACAATTTAATAACTTGTACATAATTCAGAAAGTCGTCTACATTGGAATGTTGCCCAGATGCAGACATGCCTACAGATATATGCCCATGTTTGGATGACAATCTGTATGTAAGGTCACTGTACAGATGATGTGTACAAAAATCTTGAAATCGCAGCCTAGATGGCTGAAACTAGATCCGAGGTCTTCTTATCTCGTTCACACGATGATTCGGGTACAAGTCTAGCCATGCGAATATATGATTTGTAGTCGAACATGGAAATACATCGTTTGATTACCAGCCAATGATGTGAGCTGTTAACAAGTGCAAGAGAACCACCATTAATGTTAATGGCCCTCAAGGTAATACAGTACATTTCATAAGGCATAAATAGATGATTTGATGTCGAATGCCAAACAAAATATTTCGATCAAAAGTCTGGAAGTGAGGATCTTGTTGATGCTGTAACAAGGCTCATGGTACTAGAATCTGATGTTTCTAAGTGAAATTCCTGGATATTAATTTGTTGTCGACAGGAAGTCACCTTATTGCAAAACAGAAGTTACTGATTTCGAAGACAAGGGTATGACTTGATATAGAAATTTTTAGGGATGACGATCATGAAAATGAAGGTTTATGAGTATTGCAGAAGGATGAGTTTTTAATCACTGGATGAATTCTCTTGAACATATCGGTGACACTGTGATGAGTTGGCAGCATTGACCCAAAACCAAAGTGAAGGTATGATGAATCATAGGTGTGAATGAACCGTCAAGATGATTACCCAACCCAAACAGTCATGGACATGGAGTGAAAGAAGTGTCATGTTCAAGAGCGACTTGCTACCAAAAAAATCTTTGCTTAATTTTCCCAAATTTTCCTCGGTCATTTGTCGACCAGTACCTCTTTATTTTTTAACAAGCTTGAGGAGGATAGCATTTTATTGTTCTATAATTCAACCCTTTGGGAGAATAATGTATCGCTATTTAATAATTTAACGAGTCTAGTGATGAATGAAACTTGATTCTTGCCATGATTGACAAGCCCATCGCTATTTTGTGTTTTAATGAGCTTAACGACAGTGATAGCCCGGTCCTTTTTCATATTTAGAGAGTCTAAAAAAGAGGACGAAAGAGAACTCCATAAGTACTTTTTTGTAAATTTGTTACTTAGATCCGAAAAAGTGTAAAATAATATCTAAGAGAACCTCTTTGGTCATGTTTAACCAAGGTATTCCTTTTTCATAAATAATCTACCTCAGTCCGAAAAAGGGTTAAACTTATACTGAGTAGATATCAATTCATTTACTTTAACAAGCTCGAAAAGACAAGTGCTCGACAATCTTTTCACATTATTGGAGTCTGAAAAGAGCTGAAAGAAGACTCTAGGGGTTCCTTATTCGTTGTTATCAAAGCTCGAAAAAGAGATAAAAATGTGCTTCAAATCCTTTTTCATTTTTAACAAAGCTCAAAAAATAAGGAGAAAAAGTATGCTTTTTGGTCAAGTCATTCTTTGAATAAATATGCACGACTAATCTATTCATCAATTGTATTGCCTGTTCAGAACAACATCAAATGGATTAAAAATACTTTTTTCATGATAAAAACATAATAAAACTATAGTCATAACAATAAATTTAACTTGCAAACAATTAAATGACTATAAAAAGTAGTTTCACTATCCGTTTTTACCATTCCATAGTTACCATTTGCATTTTGGAGCTCTAAACCTGATTTTGCCCCCGAAATTCAGTTGTTGATTGCGGTCATTTCTGTGGACAGATTTCGTTGCCATTTGATCCAGGTTAGTGCCATGAACCTCCTCTTCCCTTTAGAATTCATTTCATTTCCATTCTTTGCAAATTTTCAGGGTTTTGAGGTCCCTAGGGTAAATTCTGCCCAAAATGAGGGCAACGCACCCCTGAATGTCGAAACTTGTTATGCATAGTAGGTATAGTGAAGGGTACCTGCATGTGCAACGCACTATCTCAACCCAGGGAATGCATTGGGCACAGTTCAAGTTTTTTATTTTCAAGTTGTGCCCAAAATTTGCCTAGTTTTTTGCAATGATTGGAATCTAATGGATATTATGGTTGTATTTCAGGTTTCCATTGGATTATAATGAAAATTACATGGAGGGAAAGAGAACATTAAGAACAAGATATGATTGCCTTGAATGATCCTAGTACTGTAAGAGCCCTAAAAGATTGTGGACTACTTAATTACTTCAAATTGTTGGAAATGAGGCAACAAATAGAATTTTTGGAGTTCTTAGTTCGAGCATGGGATTCGACGATAGAGGAATTTCACATTAAGAACAAAGTGGTTCCCATAACAGTTGAGGATGTGTACTTTTTCACAGGTTTGTCGAGGAGAGGTTTGCCCATTTCTCTCACAGGGTCTACCATTGGAGGAGAGATAGTGAGGGATTATGTTATTTAGTATTGCTATCCAGGGGCAGAACCTAGCAAAGATGGAAAAATAAACATCCAGGATGTCAGGGATTTGCCTTTGAGAACCATCCTTTTCACGATCGCTAAACTTGCAGGCACCGTTACACTACATGTAGTGAACATATCGTATATGCAGTATGCGCTAGAGTGCTTAGAGCCAACAGTCTTCAACTGGTTTTAAGCTGTTCTATCTCAGATAAAGGAACAACTGAATAAAGAAAAGGGAGGAAGGAAGAAAAATTTCAGTTATGGTTCAATCCTTATCTCCTTCACTTTGGAACGGATTCCACTGATGCAACCACAACATGTAACATTGGATATTTCTAGTCCTAGAGTTCCTCGAATGCAGAGATGGGTAGAACTCATGGGTCAGCCTGTAGGCCAATCGATCGTTGTGTTCTTTATTGCATTATTTGCTTGGTTTTGATGACAGATCATTGCCATCAATGAGTATGCATATGCAGGCATCGACTTCCGAGGAGATCCATTTTTAGTATTACCAGAAGGCGCTCAGTGGGGTGCAATAGGTAAGAATGATTTGACCATGTTTTTTTTATTTTTATAAGGTTTATAAAATGTTTTTGTGTTTTGATTTCTTTCCAAGACTAAACTAAATGTTTTATGTACTGCAGATATTGGTCGTGTTCAACCAATAGAGGAACCAGAGTGCGAAGCAGATGCGCCAGCAGAGAGGGCTGTCCGAAGAGCAGTCCTTCAGGACCCCTATATGGCTAAGACTCTGGCTGAGCTTCAATAGCACATAGAGGGATTGACCTTTGGGATTCTGGATTTCCGGATCAAAGAGCTTCCCTTGCGACTGCAACGACACACTATTGGGGTTCCTAACTGTTGGATGCGGTTGCTTCGTAGGATTTCTAGATCTATAGCATGTTACCATGAGCACCACTAGTTTACTTGTGACATTTTGCATACATTTTCAGGTCAAATGACCAATGTGTCTTGGGCAAAATTTTTATAAAAACCTATAACTATCTATCTATATGATTTCAGATTTTTTCCTATGTTTAATGTGCAATCCTATTCATTGATGTGAATGTTTTCTTTACCTATGTCGCAAATGTCTATCTAAAACTTGATTAGGTAATGAATTAGTTAAAGTGTTCAAATTTCTAGAAATATGTTGATATTGAATGAAATCAAAATGTCTCTCCAAAAGTTGAACTCTTAGGAAAAATCTAAGAAGTGTTGGATTTCTAACAGTATAAATACTAGTAAGTTGTAATACCACAAGTTGTGAGTCTAACCTTATGATTATGCGGTTAATACCAGATTAAATGGCATCAGAGAGAAGTTCGATCAACGCGCTATACTCAGCGATATTGTTTGTCAATCTATCAATACAAATCTCTTGAAAACTCACTAACTCGTTGTTCGGAGCGAAAATGGCCCACGCTGCAGAGGATAGATTCTGCGTACTACAAATAGCACCATCAGCATATCCAACAAATGGTTCTGAAGATTCAATCATCTGCGATGAAATGTAAAGCGGATTACTAACATCAAGAAAAATCTAAAAACAAATTAAGATAGTGAATGCAAATCAACAACATATAAACAATATAATACAAAAAATTACTGCGCTCATGATTAAGCATAGTAACGTTTCAAATACAACCCATTTCTAGGCTGTGCCAATGGAATTCCATCGTAATCAACTAACTCGTAGGCACCCTTAGCAAGAACTCTTTTGACAATATAGGGGCCATGCCATAATGGTTCGAATTTCCCTGTACTTATTACATCAGCTTCTTGATCGTAAAGAAGGACCAAGTCGCCCTCTGAGTACATGCAGGGTTGGACATTTTTGTCGTATTGCGCCTTTATACATCTCTTATGTGCTTCATTGGCCAATTGGGCTTCATGACATGTTTCATCTAGATGGATGAGGTTAAGGATATGCGCTTCTTCTTCTGAGGTGTCAGGTAACAAGTCTATCACGAGTTTTAACGATGATATTTCACATTGGATTGGTAAGATAACTTCCAGACCATACATCAACTAAAATGGAGTAAATCCGGTTTCATTTCTTACCGAGGTTCGATACGCCCACAAGGCGGAGTACAGGATCAAGTGCCAGTTCTTTTTACAGACTCCTATCATTCGTTGAAGCATTCGTTTAAGAATTTTGTTAATAGCCTCAAATTTTCCATTTGATTGTGGATAATAAGGAGTAGAATTATCATGTGACAATACTAATTTGGCAGTCAATTTAGACATCATATTATTGCAAAAATTCTTCCCATGATCCATAAATATAGCCCGTGGGACCCCAAACCATGCAATAACATGATTGAAGAAAAACAATGCAGTTGTTTGTCCTATGTTATTAAATGTAGGCATCGCTTCGGCCCATTTGGTAAAATAGTCGACTGTGACAATAATATAACCATGCCCCCCAGACGAAGGAGGGTTACAGGTCATGAAGTCAATACCCCATTTCATAAAGGGTCCAGCAAAGACAACAGGATGCATTGGCGCTGGCGGTTTGCAGATTTTACAATAAAAAATCTGGCATGCATGACAACTTATGATTGCGAGGATGCAATCTCGAAAAATAGTAGGCTTAAAGTAACCGGTGGGGAGTATCTTCTACGTGGTAGCATATCCAGATAAATGTCCACCACAAGCCCCAGCATGAAAATCATTTAACACTTTTTCGACCTCCTCATGGGTGAGGCACCTCCTTAAAATGGTATCAACACCACGACGATAAAGTGTATCGCCGATGATCAGATAACATTTGGCTTGGTATCGAATACGTCGTTGATCAGAGTGAGAGGTATTAGGTTGAAAAGTTTGGGTTTGGAGATAAATGATGAAATATCCATACTAGGGATCAGATGATCCGATCAGAAATAGAGACTCGTTTGGAATAGATGGTTTCGACGTAGTAGCAGTACTATCAGAGGGAAGGTCACAGAGAATCTCAGCCAAAACTAAAGACTTATTTGACTTGGATTTGATGAATTCCAAATCAAATTCCTACAAAATGACAATCCATTTTGAATATTTTCCCCCCAGCGATTGACATGATAATATGTAAGTCATGGGGTTGCAATCCGAAACTATTGTTGTTTTTCGGATCAGGATATAATGGCAAAATCTTTGGACATCTTGAACAACTGCTAAGGCAAGCTTTTATACATACGAGTACTTAAATTTTGTATCATTGAGACTACGACTCAAATAATAAATCGGATGTTCAATTCCATCTTCTACTTGGACCAAAACCGTAGCAATGGTCGTTTCAGCTGCGACAATATATAGGAAATAATCATTTTGATAATTAGGAGGAGACATTAATGACGCTCGGACAAGATGGTCCTTGAAAGCATCAAAAGAAGCTTGCAAAACTTGGTCCCAATGGAAGGGAACCCCCTTTTTCAATATTTGAGTAAATCCTTTAGCCATTTCGGCGTAGTTTGGAATGAACCTTCTCAGGAAGTTAGCCTTTCCTTGAAGTTTCTGTATCTGAAGTAAGTTTGATGGTGCAGGAAAATCAAGAATGGCCTGTACCTTCAGTGGGTCTATTCGAATTCCTTCTTTTGAGACTAAGAATCTGAGAAATCGACCAGAACCAACACAAAACACACATTTTTGTGGATTGAGGCGTATCTTGTAGTGTCGGCAGCGTAAGAAAATGGCTCTCAAATGCATCGAGTGATCAGTCCGATTTCTTGAATGCGCTGGTAAATCATCTAGATATGGTTGAACAATAAGCTTGATGTCGTTGAAAGCATAATCCATTGCTCTCTGAAAAGTTTCCCCATTGTTCTTTAAACCAAACGAAAGTTTCCTATATGTGAATGTGGCCTAGGGACAGATGAATTCTGTCTTATGTTGGTCATTTGGGTGAATATTGATTTGATTGTAGCTGGAAAATCCATCCATGAACAAAAATATTTCACATCCAGCACAATCGTCAATAATCTGGTCGATAAAGGGAGTAGGATAGTTGTCTTTTGGACAAGCCTGATTGACATCCTGATAATTGACGCACACTATAATGGTTCCTTGTTTTTTCATAACAGGAACGATATTGGAAATCCACTCAGTTAGTGGAACAAGGTAAATGAAACCAACATGCAAATTTTTTTCAACTTCTGGTTTAATGGTAGCGGCTTTCCTTGGATGAACAGAACAAAGCCGTTGACGCACCAGTTTGACATCAGGATACATATTAATAGTATGTTCAACTATACTAGTATCTATGCCTGGCATTTCCTCGTAAGACCAAGCGAATATGTCACGATATTCATGAAAAATAGAGCGATATGAATCAAGTTTTGATGGAGAACAAGATACACCGACATGAATATTTTCTACAATGCCAGGTTTGATCCAAATATCGATAGAAATCATTTCTTTGATATTAGATAAATTTCGCTCAGAGTCAATTGCATTAATCCGTAAAGAATTCAAAAAGAAGGTTTTGATGGATGGGTCATATAACTCACTGAGATTGTTTTCTTCATAATCAGGAAGATGGGAACGATGATGATAATATTCCCATGGTTCTCCTTCTGACATCATAGCTTCCAAAATATTTTCATCTATCAAAATTTTTGAGGAAAACGGATCAGATGGAGTACCAAAATCTAATGAACAATCAACCCAAACACTCAGCGTCGCTAATTTCGGATTTTCCACCCAAGCCAAATAGATTGATTGCTATGCCAACTCAATAGGGCTGGGCGGTAAAACATCATCCAATGTAGAAATATCAGAATCACCTGTACTCTCCCTTAAGCTAGATAGAGTGTAAGAGATCATGTAGTAGGTCTCTATGCTTGTAATTTCTACCGACGTCGTAGGCGGTGGTAATGCAAAGGTTCCCATAAGAGTGGAATCCTTTAAGAGTCCTACACCAATGTTCTGGATTTCTAGTTGGGGTAAGTGAACAAACATAACGCTTCTAATTACCTGCGAAGCGGAGGCAAAAAAGGATAATTGATTAATGACTGTGATTGTACCTTTATGTGGAAAGGCAATCATTCGAAAGTATGTAGAAATAATGGCAGTCATTGCATATACCCATGGTCTTCCGAGTAAAATATTATAGTCAAGAGGTCCGTCAACAACCTCGACATCAATACTTACTGTTTTGCCCCCTAATTCAACATGCAGGTTATTGATAATACCACAAGGTTTATATATTCTTCCATTAAAAGCCTTCAACATCGTTGATGATTGTGATAATCACAGCGAGCCAAGTGAATTCCAACAGTTTAGAGACATAATGCACGTAGATGCTCCCTCATCAATAACAGTGCAATGAATAATGTGATTGAGAACATTTACTTGTATGGAGAATGCCAATTCTGCTGGTAATTGTGGCACATAGCCCATATGATTAAAGACGACAAGATTAGAATCAGTCGGATCAATTCCACCAATGGCTGACAATAAAGCCTGCTTCTGGGAGGGACAATTTTGTAATACCTCAAGAGCAGACATAGCTGAAGGGGATTGAGCCAAATGTTCAACTATATTATAATTTTGTGTAGCTCTTGCTTGAGGATTATATGTCGATTTATGAATTACTCCCTTTGGTGGCTTAATTGTCAATTCAGGAATAACAGTAGGTGGTACTAATTCATTAGATGGATTCGTTGTCGAGGTAGTAGGTTGATCAGTGGTCGGACTACCATAGTATTTATTCTGCTTCAACACCAAAATATCTTGTGAAGGTTTTGTGGTGGATAACATTAACACTTGGGAACTAGGAGCTGGATCCGTAGCAACCAAATTAGTGTCCGAATTTGGAAATGGGTCTGTCAACATAGCTAATGCATGAGAAGTCTTGATTATTTTTGAGACTTCAGCATGGTGAGGACAATCCCTAACAAAGTGTTCCTCGTTACAAATTATACATGGATAACGAGGTTTCCGTGGTCCAGATGATTGACCAGATGATCTTTCCTGCGGGTTAGAAGTTTGCTTTTTCTTTGATTTACCCTTTTTCTTACCTCCTCGTTGCTTGTCACTTTTGCCTTTGTCAAACGACATGGCATTAATTTCAAAAGTAGGAGCAGGATTAGATGCAGTAGCATGGTGTGTGTTTGCAGTGCCTATCAAGCCATTTCCAGCATGAGAGTCCTTTATTTGAGGAGGAACATTGAAATTAGATCACAACGCATTAGGAATTTTTTCATAGAGCATGCCAGGCTAAGTGTAAATCAAGTCTAAATATTGCGCACGAGCGATAAATTTCTCTTCTATGACGATTCCACCTTTAGCCACATCCTCAATTATAGATGGTAATAGGGACTTAATTAACCATTCAACAAGGAGCTGATCGGGAACAAATGTCTTAGCCATTTGTCGACGGCGATGCCACTCATGAATATGATCGGAAATGTGAGTAGCATTAGTCTATTTGAAATTGGTCAAGAGTTCTGTTCCAGTTTCGTATCTGATCGATAATTGGAAATGGGTCAAAAAGACAGTAGCTAAAGTAGTGAAATTGTCAAAAGAAGCTCTAGGTAACTCAATGTACCATTTAGCAGCCGGACCTGTGAGCGTACGCTGGAAAAGACGTAGACAAAAATAATCATCATTCAGGGAATTTGATGAACACCATAAATGATAAGTCATGACATGAGTCGACGGAACTTCTCCTGGGTTTCCATTGAATTTAGGAATGTCAGAGGGTAATTTATGAGGTATCACCAGCCACCAAGGAGCATAATTTATAGGATCATTGGTTAACCATTTTAAATCTGGTAATTCCAAGGTTGCAACAAAAGGCAATTTTCGATTAAGGTCAGGTTGAGCATAGCCAGGGTAAGATGGAATTTCTTGGGCAACAGGTCTTTGAGCACCAGCATATGGAATTTTCTGCTGGTAACCTTGATAGGGGTTGTTTTGCACAGCAAACGCTTGAGAATTCTATTGACCAAAACCTAGATATGATACTTGTTGAAATGAAGTTTGAGGCATTTGCACTTGTAGCTGCCAAGGGGTCTGTCCACCAATGTTATAACCCAAATTAGTATAAGTTGGATTCTGTTGATATCTATAACCAGGTTGCGTTTGTGACATCCTATAAAATGGTACACCAACTTGTGAATAAATGATCCCTGATACAGGTTGTTGTAAATTAACCAAAGGATTTTGAGTCTATGGACCCAACATTTGATGATATTGAGTCGAAGAACTTGCCTAATAAGGTGGATGTACAATATTTTGATGCTGTAATAGGGGTATAGATGTATTAACAAGTGGTACTGAAGTGGGTGTAACAGATTGAACAGGTTGATACGAGTGTACAACCATTTGTGGTTGGATAGGCAGAGTGGGCTGCCATTGAAAAACATTCATGTCAACATTAGTTTGACCAAAAAGTGACTAAGTACTGTAATATTGGGTGACCAAAGGTTGCCCCCCTACATAAGGAGGATAATAAGATGGAAAATAATTTTCTCCAAATGCTAGGAGTCCAGTTGATATGGTACTTAAAGGAATTGACCCAAAAGGACCGACTTGATATTTCCCTGATGATGTATGAAATGAATCAAGTCGTTTAGTACTAACGATAGGACTACCAGTTAAAATACCAAATGATGACATTAACAAAGACCATGAACATGAAGATGCACCAGAGAAAGTGCCAGACAATGATTTGTAGCCTGTTGGGACTGAAGGGCCACCATGCAAATATGACTATGGTGAGGTTGTGAACATTGACGGATTAGCAAGGGTAGGAGCTGATGTAATTGGAACAACAGACCCAACCGAAGATGTTGGTTCAGACATGGTTGTTTGACCAAAAGTATTCCCTCGAAAATCGATGGGAGATTGAATGGAAATAGGATCAACAAAAGCAGATGGAAACGATTGAGGAAAAGACTCATACAGGTAAAGGTCCCCCCCCAAAATGGGTTGGAGTTAGGTGTATCGTCTTGTGGGATTTCTTCAATCGTAATTAAACCAGGAGGAAGAACTTCACCGTTAGGCCCAAAATATATTTCAGACGGTTGACTGTGTGATATAGGAGTTTCAGTGGCTACAAAAATTTGTGGGGTGACCAAGGTAGGAACAACTTCCGGTTGTTCGACTTCAGGATTTAGATTTTCTGGCAAAGAAGAGACATGATCTGGATCAATTTGTGATTGAACAACGTCGGGTCCAAGAGGTATGGTCTCAACGATTGAATGGATCGTGACCACGGGTAGCTGTGAAGACTCCATTTCGACAACATTAAATGAACCAGGATGTGTGGAAAAAATTTGAGCTAACTCTGGTTTAAAAGATGATGTTTCTCCAGAGGTACAAATTGTACTGGACTCAACAGATCATGATCACCTTCGCCTACCAGAAGTAACTTTCGGTGTTAAAGGTGGTTTTAAAGATAATCTACGTGAACAATGGGGGATAGGATTTTGTTCTTCCACGATTACTAATTTATTTTAACCAAAAAACAAATAAACAAAAAGAGGGTAATGCTAGGAAAAAAGGTTTACAAAGAAACTGTGAACTGCAAAATACCTCCTGGTGAACCAAGAAGTATGGGAAGGTAATCTCCCCGAATGCTATGTTCAGTGTGTCACAATTTCAAGGTGGCCGACTCGGTTCACTATGGATGGGTAGCACCTAAAAGTTTTCCTCCCAAATATACCCAAAGGTATGTGGAGGCCCAAGTCTGTATTAGCACTGTTTGATGCAAAACCGCACAAAGAGAGCACCCCTTTATACTTATCGTATTGTAACACTGCCCGATATACCTGAAAGTATGTAGAAGAGCTACGATATACTTATGTACATGGAGTGAGGTATCACACTTGGAATGTATCGCAGACAAGTTAATGACAGTTGCTATGTTTTACGACGCCAGAACACGTCTCTAGCCTAGACCTTCTAAATGTTATCGTTATGGTTCCAATGCGTTGTTAAGTAAATTGAGATTTATTTTATGTTGATCTTGCTTAACAATTTGCCTTTCAAAGGTTCACCACGATGATGTATATGAAATTCCTAAAATGCAAGCTAAGAATGATAAACAAACTTTCACTTTCAGCTTTTTCAATGAAGAACCTAGCTACTAAGGGAAGAGAGCAAATAGTTCGTGAGCAAACAAATCAATGAAAAAAAACAAGATCAATGAATCACAAACTAAATGCAGATTTCCTAATGTTCGTTTTGCAAAATACACACAATCCTACATGCAAATGCAAGTTTTTATTTTCAATCTCCTTAATGTTATGAATGCAGAAAGGAAACTAGGTGCACTAGATCAATAATTCAAATGCTTTTTACTTTCAAGAAATGAAGAATAAAAACAACAATTTCTCTTTTGAAGGAAAAACGAGGATTTCAACAAGAATTTATCCTATCAAAGAAATGAAGATTTTATGACAATTTCCTATTTTGAAAGCAAATGATTCTTAATGCGACAATAAAAAGTAATTTGAAATCAACTTGTCAATGATAAAGAAAAACTTTTTTAAACAAACATTGAACAAATTTTCAGCCAAAGGAGGAAGAAATATATAGATTCACTGGTCAATTGAGCATCAAACTTTTCAGAACACAGCAGCAACAAAACTGAAGCAAGTTGCAAAGTCAAATTCAAGGGAATTTGGGTACTTTTAGGAGTTAACGCAGTCTCCAAGGGGAGATAGTGCTCTGCAATGCAGGCTAGGAAGGGAGACAGTGCTCTGCAAAGCACTGTGTTCAGTCTAAGGGTGCATTGGGCACAATATACAAAGAAAAATGCTACTGTTTAACTCACTTTCTTTGTGAATAAGGTTTGAAAAAGTTTAATCTTTGTGTGTAACAACTACTGGGTGGATAAACAAAGAAAATCAGAGGCTAAAACACCTAGAACTAAGAGAAATTCTCCCCAGCAGAGTCGCCAATTTGTTGGGCTAGAATTGTGAATTACAGATAAATCACACTTCCCTAGATAGGTGCTAGTCTAGAACAACAGGTGAAAGACTATACGACTATTTTTCCTAACTCAGAATAGATACATAGAGAGGATTGGAGGCTTACTTGTTTATTCGCTTCCAAATGGCTCCTTCTATCGCTTCTGTTGCAGCTTCAAATTCAAGCAATTTGTGAGCTGAATGCTTCCTGCAAGAAAGAACACTGAAACAACAAAAGATGCAATAATATAGATATCTATTCAAGCTAGTTAGCTAAATCAGTAAAGCATAAACCATATACATCAACTAAGATCTTGCAATATTGAAAATCAAAGCCAATACAGATGCATATAGGGAAAAATAAGTACTCTTTATTGATGATAGAAGGAGAGGTTACAACCTAGTGACTGATTTTAAGTGACCTTCCAACAACGTTCCCAAGCCTCATCATAGTATAAATCTCTCCAGCAGCAACTTCACAAATCTAGATCTCAATTGAAAATTCTCCAGCATTTCTCTACTCAAATTCTTCCTTCTCAAGCACTTAGACCTGTGCTTAATTTATAGATGAACTGTAGGTTGTTTTGCAATCAATAACTTTCCAAAAATAGGCAAGACATGTTTCCAGTCATGTAGATGTCAAATGGACACTTGGATCTGAAGCTTGACACATGTGAACTCTTCTAGAAGGCACTGACAAAGTGGAGATTACAGAACAATGAGAATTTTGCTCCCAATGTGACCAACGCACCTGTGAATGTCGGGAAGTGCTTTGCAGAGCAACCTTGCATGGGGCTACCTGCATATGAAACGCACTTAGGCCCCTTAGAGCCTGCGTTGGTGAGCTCTCATATGCTATATAATAAGCTTCAAACCATGGAAACCTTTGCTTGATGAAAGTCTAGCTTGATTTGTCTTGTTTCTTGTCTTAGGGCATGTAGCAACTTAAATGATAGGGAATGATAGACCCTTGATCATTGGTCCTGGAGATGATGTCCAGTTAACCAGGTCATTGGGAATGGTGCCCAAATTGACCTATAACATGAGGTTCTGCATCTGTTTGTAAAGACACAACTAATAATCCTTGGGTAAGAATTTACCTCTTTTTATCCATGATAATAATTATGTTACGTTAATTATGTTGGGTCAATTAGGTTTAAATAAGGTATTTGAAATTTAAATTTTCAAAAAAATACACATGTGAGGGGTCTTGAAAGTCATTTTTTGTGTGAATATCTATGGAATGACAACAACCCCCCCCATTTATGTATTTATAAAAAAATAAATAATGGGTACCCTCATATTTTTAAAATTTTTCATGTCTAAATCCTTGTATTTAATTTTTCTCGCAACTATTTATTTTAGTGTTAAAACCTTTATATTGATTTAATTTTCACACACACAAAACTTTTTATATAATGTTGGGAGCCTAGGATTTGTGTCGTTCTCCTTGTGCTACATAGTTTCAAGCCCAATAGCCTATCCCCAATCACTTTCCTTAATAAAGCCTTTTTACATAAATCGACCCCCATTGTTTTGTTATCCTGGACCCAAAATCCTAGTGATTTCATTAAATCAACATCACAAACCATTCAAGGTCCATGTTCTGAGGGTTTTGATGACGTTTTTCAATTGTAGTGAAGTTTCCCAATCAACTATCAGCAATAATGTCGTCTCAATCCCTGGGTCCCCAGGGCATTCTTGTAATTAAATTTCACATTCATTTTAGGGTTGTGAGGCTAGGGATTAATGTTAATCCCAAATTGGCTTAACCTAAACCTTAATTAAGCAAATAATCATGATCAACAATGTAATTAGACAACTTGCCTGCGAATCTTGCATTTGAATGCTAGTATTTTCATAGTGTAAATGTTCCATACTATGAAGCATAAGAAAAATTTTCTCTTATGTAATTGAAATTAAGGATTCATAATATAATTATGTAGCTTCATCAAAGAACATTCAATCACTAAAATATTACATTATTTTTCTCAATTTCACTTATTTCTTTCATTTTTTCTCATTGGTCCTTGCACACAACACTTGTTTCTACAACTAATACAACAAGGAAAAAATCAAAGAAAGCACAAAATCCTAGGTAGAAAGGATGCCCAAATTGTTGAATTGAAACTGCAAATGAAAATCCTGAGCAACTGTCTAATAAAGGTAGAAATATTCAAGGATGTTGAAAAGGGAAATGACTAACTCTTAAATGCACAAGTTACATTTTTGAAGATTTAAGCATGGTATAAGCCCAACAAGACATAATTGACAACTCTTGGACGAGGTAATAGATAAATTTTTTGAAAGGAGAGGGTGAAAGAATATATATTACAGTTAATCTCTTAGCATGCCACAACTAAAACATCTACATCAAGAATCCCCAAAGCATCAGAAGCCAAGATAATAAGAATCAAAACTTCCCTACAAAAAATTTAAAAGGAATTTACAACAATCTAAATATATGATCAAGGAAATTGAGTAATATTATTCTTAGTTAATTGATTAATTTCTCTAAATTGTAAGAGAATTTGACATGTCTAATTTACCATTCCTAGAGTATTCCAACAAAGCAAATGTTTTCATCAATGATGTGTTAAATCACAGGAGCGGTATACAAAATGACATTGAAAAATTAGAAAGATCTAACTTAGAAGTAATTTCCAATTTATTTTTCAAACCACCTAGAAACTACGTCATGGTCAAATAGACGATATCCATTGTTTTCTTATGAGATAATTATAGGTTAATTAATTATGCCAGAGAATCTAAAATAATTTGTTTCTTTTAACGGGGTTTTTGGATGACCAATGCTATGATAAAATTACAGGAAGATGTTTTAAACTTTCAATAGTATTGAATATTAAGAAAGGGTTGTTCTTTTACTTCAAAACAATGATTTGATTTTATAATATGTGAAAGGCATAAAATGTAAGAAACTATGATCTACTAATTATTCAAATTGAACCTTCAGTTTATCATAAGAAAGAAAGGCTGACAAACAATGTTTACAACTTAACAATATATATTTAACCTTATGAAGATGACTGATAATTAATATATCTAGAGGCACTTATACAGAAAAATAGTCTAATAAATAACTCTCTAAAATAAATGATAACTTTAGAGGATTGAATATGGATTGATATTCAATTTTCTGTTACCTATTTATCTCCATAAAACTTAAATATATGTGTAAAAACAAAATGAAATGTAAACTCAAAAGGCTCACAAGGAGACAATTTGTTTGAAACAAATCCAAAATCCTTTAATTAATGATCAATGATCTTAGCTCATACAATTCTTCTTCACAAGCGCTCATCCAAGGGCTCAACCCTTTACAATTTGTTTATGGAAGTATTTATACAAATTTTCTCAAAAATATATGATTCAAATATCTAGATCTTTGTGGAAATATCTCAAATGTTTTACTAAGAAAAATTGCAAAAATATAGTAAATTCAAAATCGAATTGAGCTGTTGGTTCTACATTTTAGGATTTTTGGTGATGAGGTTGCAGAAATAGGATTCCTCACTGGCTGAAGTTGTTCTGGGTACTTGATTTGGTCATTCTAATAATCCACATAGATTTTCCCATTTACTTTGATCTGGCAATGAAAAATTACTTAGCTTTCTGTAAATTTCATCAAATTATGTGTATCTTTCAAAGGTTGGTTTAGCTAAATTAGATGAGGAATTTCATGTCTGATTGCTAAATCCAAGCTCAGTCCTTCCATGAATTCCTTGCCTGTAATGCTTCATGTAACCTTTGCAAACTTTGACCTGTCTCTGGAAATTTCACACAAATTTGTTTTATAATCTTCAAGTTGAACTAATTCATCTCCCATACCTTGTAATCAAGGAAGAACTCTCTGATGTAACACATTAAAATTTTTGTGAAATATTTGCACAATATTCTATAAATTTTCACACTTGTTCTCCAATTGTAACATCAATTTTTTCTTAGTAAGAACTTTCCTTACTTCCATAATTGATCAGAATCTGGGTCAAGGGAAAAAATTAGCTCAAAATGAGGTGCTCAGAATTTCACCAAACCATAACTAAAGCGACCGTCTTGCAACAAGGAATCCAACGCAACTTGTTTCATCGAAAATCGAGATCGGATGAGGAAGTTATGGTTTGTTGATTTCGTTCAGAACATGAAAATTTAAAAAAAAATATTGCAGAACAGGTACAGTTGATGACATGGCAATCCAGTTGTAATATTCAAAATTAGGAAAAATAGAAATATAGCATATAAGACTGGAAAATGTAACAAAATAACAATACATACATAGGAGAATATCATAGAGCGATTTTATTTCACATTACAGCAGAGAAATGAGTACAAGATATTGAGGGAAAAGACACTCAAGCTTGGAAAGATAAGTCTCAAATGACCCAGTAGATGAAATATGAAACATTGCTGCTATGTAAAATGTCGAAGAACATATGACTGCATAGTCCTATGGAGGATAATTGGAGGATGAAATTGTAGATACAAAGAACTACTGATATAATGCATAAAAAATTTCGGGATCAAAGATCTAGGCTTTCTAGCACCTTTCCAAGACAACCCAGAAGGGGTTTCCGAAAATACACAGAATGAAAGTTATAGCTCTAGGGTTGAATAAGGCACTGCAACTATGTAACTAATAGGAGGTGGCTAATCTGATATAAAAGTGTCTGATACTCCTCCAATAGATCTTCAGGATGAAGGTGTTAGTGTCCCGTGATTTGATAGATTGGTAGACCAAATGCACAGGGTAACATCAGACCAGCCTTTGGAGTCCTAGGACCTAGCCTTCCTGGACTCAAAGAGGGCTCTCTCTATTGTATGCAAAGGATGTGAACTTGTTTTCTTTAGATGGTTGATTTTAGGCTAGTTGTTAAGTGTAGGGTTTGTTGTTTGTTTTGGTTGGGTAAGATGACCAAGTAGAATAGGTGAAGTGAGAGGTCTTCAAATCATTGGGCTATGGAGTCTATGAAAGTCATGTATATCTCAATAATGAGTTAGAGTGCATCAAAGGGAAAATCTAGTGTGGTCAATGGATCTTTTAAGGTTATGTGTGAAGTGAAATAGACATTAAGTTGGTGAACAAGGTAGGGCAAAGGGCAGTGAATAATCCTTTTTCAAATACCCATAAACAAGACGGTCTCAAATACTGATAAGAAAAAGATAATAATCATGAGGTAGGGCAAACCATTAACTCAATGAAAATACATAAACAAATAGACATTCAAGATGAATAATTCAATGAAACAAAGAAAGTAAGAAAACTTATCTAACTTTAGTGATTTCACCTTCAAGGTTTGAAAACATATAAGATGAAAAATAACTTTAATCCAATAAGAGGGAACTCCTAAACATCTGAGATTAAAGCTATAAAGAACTTTGAGGCAAACTTCTCAAGCATAGACAAAGGGCATGATCAAAACATAGCCTCTTGGGCTAAGCCTAGCAAGTAACACATCAAAGAGAGATTCCACAAACAGAGTTTAGATAGCATCAAGTAAGCATGACTAACCATAAAAAATATTTGAAAACTAATTTCTTAAACCATTGATGAAACAAACAAGCTTAGGTGGGTCTAAGGAGCAGCTAAGAATTCCTTAAACTACCCCAACAGAGGAAAACATAAAGACAATAGAAAGCAGGAGGACTAAGGTGCTTCAAATGACATTTCTTAACCTATAATTTTTTGTTATACTGCAACATAGAATTATGGACACAATGATAAACAAGAAAATATGAACAAATTAGAGACACATCACCATTAACCAAGCTCAGGGATCCTGCAAGCAAGCCTTCATCATCATCGATCAAAGCAAATCATTCACAAGCTCCACAGCACCAAATTTCTCTTCAACCTCAAAGAACCATGTATTGCTCTCAAAACTCATCAAATGCCAACATTTACAATGAAGCCCTCATGCTCTATTTAACTCAGAAAAGGAGGTAAAAAAACCCTAGATAGGGTTAGGAAAATGTCAAAATAACTCATAAATGTCATAAATTCCCAAGAGACCATGCAAGGCCCAAGGCACAAAATATCCCATGGAATAAATGCCAAAACAACTTCTAGCACCTTATTCTAGAGTGATTTGCCTCAAAAACACTAAAATATGATTTTACAATAAATGAGTGTGTTTTTTTCACTTTTGGCCAAAAACACACTGCATAGTCCATAAGTGCAATGCCACCTTCAGCAGAAAATAGGTACTTTTGCAACCAAGTTTTGGACCTATTCCCGATGTCGGGTTTTCGTCAGTGATGGCTTGCTGGAAAGCCTGATGAGTATAGTTTCCAGATATAATCTTCATTTCCTGATATAGCTCCTTCAACCTGTCCAAAATTTCAAAATCCCAACACTTCTCTGAGTGCAGCGCCAGGCCCAAAAAGGAGGCAGAATGGTGAAAAATTAGGTGTTTTTTGACCTTTTGAGGGGTAAAAAATGCTCCAATTTCTCTGAAAATGTGTGAGAATAGTGTACTAGTGATGAGAAGTCCACAAATTTAGAGTTTCCCCTCTGAGGATGCTTGAGGGAAAAGCGTAGCGCCAGTGGCGCTGTGCTAATAGGCCTCCAAAATCTCAAAAAACAAAACTTGTCCAAATTTCCTCAAATTTGGTGGATGCATCCCTCATGGGGTTTGAGAGACCTGTTGAGAAGCTTGTGCAAAGACTTAAAGGTTAGCTTGGTATTTTCCTCCTTTTAGTGTTTGAATTTCAGTGAGGGCCTTCTTGAGTTTTGCCCTTGCAACTTGGTTTCTTTGGACATAATGCTTAGTTATTCTTCTTTGTAAATCTAAGCCCTTGTTTGCCTTCTCCAACTTGGCCTCTAGATGTATGTTTTCCCTCTCAAGCCATGATTCTTGATCATGTTCAATCTCCATTGCAAGGAGTTCATTGAGAGAAAGTTGCTATGTTGAGGCCGATTCTTCCTCTCTTTGTTTTTCCAGTGCCTTCCTCAACCCTATGGTTTTTGGCCTCTTTCTAGGCTTCTCCTCTTCACCCTCACTTTCTTCATATGGGCCCATAAGCTCCTCTAACTTTACATGTGCCCTTTGGGCTTCCTTTCGGGTCTTGAGTGCTCTAGCTTCATAGATGGCCTATTGGGCACTCATTTTCTTGTTTTCCATCTAATAGAAATGAATGACATCCTTTGCCCTTTCCAAATAAGCTTCTAGGTATTTGATTTGTGCATTTTTATCTTGGAGGAGGGAGTGTGAAATATTTGTTTCATTTTCTTCATCGCTGTCTATCTAGATAAGTTCAAACTCCCTTTCTATTTCAGGATCCTCCTCTTCTACCTTTACCTATTGTTTGCCCTTGTCAATTTTCTAAGTTGAGGTGGATGGCATGGTCCTTTGCCTTTTAGAGGCAGCAAAGACATGCCTTGACCCTCTCTGATAACTGAATGAAAGAGGTGTGATGGTGGTCTTTTTGGTGTCTTTATCATGGCTATGGCCCTTGATTTTGTCATCAGCCTCTGTACTTTCTTCACTTTGGTTTTTTTCATCACTAGGACCCATTTCCTCTTCATCCCTTGCATTATCATTAATGTCATTATCACTGAGAGGCTGATTGTTCTCATGGATGTCATGAAAGTCATGAATATCTCCTTCCTTGCTATCTTGTCCCTTACTGTCTGCTCTATTAGTGTCATCCTCTTGTGACTGTGGCCTGTTTCATTGGTATCACTGCTGCCTTCAATTTCTGTACTGTCCATACTATCATCATCTTTGTCATTGTCCTCTTCTTCATTTTTTGCCTCCATGTCCTCTGTTTTATTTCTGACATCCTCCTCATTATTACTCATTTCATTTCTACTGTCAACCTCCTCATCTTCTCCATCATCTTCTTCCATATTGCCACTATTTTGCTCTTTGTTTTCATCATGGCTTTGCTCACTGTCATGCTTACTGTTCTTTTCTTCATCATCATTTCATTCCTCTATTTCCATGTCTTCCACTTCTTCTTCATCATATGTTGCCTCATCATGTCCATCATCTGTTGGCTCATATTCACTATCGCCCTCTTTATCTTGTTCATCATTAGTTTCCATTTAATCTGCCTCATCATGGTCCTCTTAGTTTTCAACATTATCATTCCCCTCATCTTCACTGGGGACTGATTTACTGTCACCTTCACCCTTATTTTCATGTGATTATTCATTACCACTTCTTGCTTCACTTGATGCATCAAGAGAAGGAGAGGAAGGGAGTTTTCTTGTGGAGGAGATAGAGGAGTAGAGGCAAGAGGGTGTGATGAGGAAGGCTTGGTTTATGAGGTGGTTGAGGGCTTGTGAAGATCTCATTGGCTATAAATGCCTCCCAAGGTATACCCTTATGTTCTAACTAATGTAAAACCACCATTTTGAGTAAGGAGTGGTGGAACAAGCTTTGCATTTTTTGGGAGGGATTCCTCCTCCGGACAACAATGTTCAAGGAGGCCAAAAACAAAGGTGTAATATGCATTTGAAAACCTAGGATTTGCTCAACTAGGGTTTAATCATTTCATAGCCATAAAATTATGCAAATTGCTTGTAGGTTAAGGAAGAGAGGCCACCTACTAGCTTTTAGCTCTTTGCATGTCTTTGGAGACAAAATTGACGATGAATTTTAGCCTTGGGGCAAGTTTTTCCTTCGTTTGGAGGCCCTCTGCATTAGCGCAGCACCCTGCCCGAACAGTTGGGTCGACCAGTGGGCGTAGCGTCGCGTCCTGTAGTGCCTGTTGATTAGCGCAGCACCGAAGATTCATGTAGAAAATTAGTCAGGTCCTGGGAGTGTCGGGCTAGTCTGAGCGCAGTGTCGGGTAGAGAAAACAAGTGTTGGGTCCTGTTGGGTGCCGTGTCTATTTGCGCAAAGCGCCCAGGATTTGCACAACGCCACAAGGATAAGTGCAACCCTGAGTTAAATTGAATGGGGGAAATGCCCGATTAGCGCAGTGCCAGACTTGATAAGCGCAACGCCACTTATTCGCGCAATGCTAGGGAGAAAATGCCCAGAAACAATTAGAAAACTTTGATTTTTCTCCTGAGGGTTTCTTCTCTTATGCCAAGTGATAAGTGTTTTTGAAATGATAATTGGAGGGACTTTATACCCTTTGAAAAAAAAAATTAAACTTATAAACCCACTTTTGCTAAGTTTCTTTTCTTCTTTTGTGTCACTTTGTAATTTTCACTGATATCCCTTTTACCCTTTGCAGGAGGTGACTAAAAACACAGAAATGATACTTTCCTCTCACCCATTCCTCTTTGTTGATCTTTAGGTAGCTGATATGATGGTTTTGGGCTCTCTTTGGGCTACCGATGCCTCTAGGAATTGTTTTGATGATGTCTGTTGGAATTGTATGGTTCACTGTGTTTTAGCCTTTCTCATGTCTTCAATCCCCCCTTTTTTTAGAGACTGATAAAAACATGTTTTATCCCTCTTTGAGATCCCTAAGTGTAAGTGATCTTAAAACAAGTTCTCTTCCCTTCTCACTGTTTTTCCAGAGGTATAATAAATCTGTCTTGCACAGTGACCTCAGTCTTTTCAATCATGTTTGTCATTATCTCCCTTTGGCCACTTCTGATGTGTTGCAGGTGCCATGACACAGTTTTTGGTCCCCTTAGTTATTTTTGGATTGTGACAGCTCATTTACTCACAGTAAACTCACGCTCAGATTGATTTCTTATTTTGACACTTAACCTTATGATTTATTTCCTTTGATCATTTTGAGGACACTTGACTGCACTTGAAAGCTTAGTCTCCTTACTGATACTTTTTGTACTTTTCTCCCTTTGGTGTAGTGAGGCACTGTTATATTTGAAAAAACCTAGAAACCACCTTGAATAGCCTTTGGAGACCTTTTGCTGTTATGAAGGAGGACTTATCATCTTCATTTGACATGTTTTTTCTATCTTTCCCAACTTTCAGGTTTTAGGGATGTTAGAGAAGAATAAGTAGTGTTGTCTTCTAAGTTCTCTATAACCCTTTTAAGTTCATTTGACCTCACCTTTTTCCCTTATTCATTTATAATTTCTAGAAATCTTCATTTCATGCTTGGTTGTGTTGAGGTGCCTCTGTCCTTGTGGTTCCTTGCATTGGCTCCTTTCTTGACAACATTGTTTAGCCAAATAGTCCTCAAAACCTGATTCTCTTTTAACATAGGCCTGCTGCCTCTTCCTTGTTGTGGATGTCCTTAGTGATTATTTAGCCTCTCACCTTACCTCTTTTTCTGCTAATAGCCATCTCAATCATTCCTACAAATTTTTTTAAGATGGGCAGCTGTCTTTTGCAGAAGTTGTGCTTTGACCAAGGAGGCCTTCCTTGAAGAAATTTATGATCCATTTGGACAATCATGTGCTGTCCTTCTTCCTCTTTGATTTCAACCTTTTGGCATAAGAAAAACAAAGATTTAAAACACCTAAGGCAACCCTGGAACCTATGAAACCCTAAATGACCTAGTGGGATGCTCTTTGGACTTGGTCTTTGACTGAAAACTTGGCTTTGGGTCCTTAAGTATACAAAATATAGTTTTTGGCAAACTGATGTATTGAAGATCCAAAATCCAATTTAATTTATTTATCTAAAGAGCCTACAGAGATAGTTTTGAGACCATGAGTGCTTAAGGCATATGGGAGACACAAGAATGAGTGGGCTGGTTGGTGACCCTAGGTGGCAAGTGGAGGGATTAGGCAAGCCAAAACAGAGTGCTAAGGCCAAAGGTGGAAAAAATTAGTGAAAATGAGTGGCATGAGCCCATGATGGGTCTTCTGGGAGTGGTGGGCTGACCTTGACATGATAGGATGATAAGATAGTGAAAATTTTATCCTAAGGGTAATGAAGGCAGTGAGATTTCTAGAACTCACAATGTTCATGAAATTTGTTTCTAGAAATCTAAGATAAGCATTTAGTCATCTAAAAAGGAAAAAATTACTGATGACTAACAGTGGCTCCACTTGGGGAGCGCAGCTCCTTTTTAGGAGGTGTCCAGAACTTCAGATCTCTTGGTTTTATGAAGACCAGTGCCTCATCCATTGGGCAGATTTTTCTTCTTTTCTTTTGCTAATGCTTGCTTGAAGTTCTAATCTCAATAATCTGAAAATTATGATTAATTTCAAACTCATCTCTACCTACCCAACCTACTTGGCCTAACATTTTTTCTTCTTTGGGTGCACTTGAACTGGAAAACCCTTGACACTCTTTTTATTTTGAAAGCAAAAACAAACTATCTACTTCTATCTTATCTCTTCCAAAAGTTTATATTATGCTAATGAACTATTTTTATTCTCTACCTAGACTAACTGACTATCAAGATTAGGCTGTATGACAGACTTCATTCTCTAAGCTATAGACATGAAATTGAAAGCATGGTTTAAATTAGGATTAAGCTATATGATTTGTCATGGGCTATGACATTTGGAAAAGCTGCACACAGTCATTATTTTGAAAAAAGTAAAATTGAAAACATGAGGGCTATGATTTGGAATTTTTTATTCATCCCTCTCTCTCTTCTTTGGTTCAGATTTGAGCATGTGGAACCAAAAATCTTTTCTTTCCTAATCTATTCTTTTTGACAAGTCAAGTTTGAATGTTTTGACAAGCTTTCTTTCACTAACTTATCAACATAAATTTAAAACATATTTAGCCATGATTAGGCTAGATGAATGAACAAAATATTCTCTTTGAACAAGTAGTGGCATTTAGGCTTGCACACTTTTATCAAAAACTCTTTTTTGGGTATGGAGATGTACCTTTTCTTTAAATCAGCCCTCTTTTTTCATCTTTTCTCTGTTTTTTTGTTTCCATTTTTCAAAACAATCTAAAACTAAAAAGATGCTCAAAGGCTGAGATTATTTGTGCCTATCTATCTTAATCTAACTTTACATATGATGTACATTCATTAGGTGAACTCTTTTTTCCAGTATAGCAAATCAAGTAAGTGACTAGATGATAGCTTTTTGTTCCACCTCTTAGGTATGCTAGCAGGCCACTCCCACTTTATCTTCTTCTGAACAGTAGCACCCAAAATTTTCTTTAAGCTCTGCCACAAACTGTTTTTGGCATGTTTTGGCCCCTCTTTAAAGGTTTCTAAGGAAAAAGAAAATGGGTCTGTGAATAATAACTGGCCTAGAGGATTTGAGAAATAGACCTCATTTAGGATTACTCCCTCCTTTACTTGACTAACCTTGGGATCCTTTTGAGAAATAATCCCCTCTCCCTCTTTATGATTATCTAATTTGGCAGCTTCAGAATGCAATGTTAAGCTGCCTTCAAGCAATGCTGGTATGCCCTAATTGAGTGAGTTGATTTATGTTTGAGAGCCATTATTCTGATGAGTAGGAGCATTCTCTGACACTAGGTCTTCTTGAGAAGGTAGTCTAGCATCAACATCAATCTATTCTATAGTTTATGTATGAGAAAATGCATCAATAGATAGGTCAACAATAGAGAACATAGACACATCTTCTTTGCATAAAGATTTGGATGCTGACTGTATGCTTAGGATCTGATTGCTTTCTTCTTTGGTTAAAAGGGGAGGTGTCTTTCCCTTTCTCTGGATAGAACTATGATGTTTCTCTTCCTTTTGTGACTGCTCATAGGGCTGAATATCTTCTTGAGGAGGTATCACAACCTCAACATTAATCTATTCCTCTGTTTCTTTATGAGAAATTTCTTTAGTAGGTAAGGCAGTAGTGGAACAAACATGAATATTTTCTTTATGTAAAGGTTCAGAGGCTGCTTTTACGCTTAACATTTGATCTATCTCTTTTTCAGTTAAAGGAGGAGGCATTTTCTGTTTTCTTTGGATTGGGCAACAACTGTTTTCTTTGTTTTGTGGAGGTTGATCTTGTGGTTGAATGTCCTTTTGCACCTTATGCAAAAGGGCAGATAGATTGTCATTTTTTTGAACATTTTCAAAGAGATCTTGTGGATTTTCTCGTACTTCTTGATGGATTTCATCCTCGATCAACTCTTCTTGGCTGTCTTGATAGTTATCTTGAGTATGAAATGCATGAATTTCCTCTAATAGATCTTTAGGATGCCAATTCCCTAAATATTCATCGATGTTTACAAGGTGTTGTATGATTCAGGTGGATATTGGTGGTCACTCACCTATTCCACTTGGGGCCCCACCGTTGTCTCTTTCAGTTTTTCAGTTTCGGCACAACTTACTATTTTTAGCATTTTTTCGGGTCCTGAACTTCCGGAGCCATTTTGAGCCCCTAAACGACGTTTTTTTGGGAAAACTAGGAGAAAAATTGGTCCACTCACTCAAAATTTGTAGTCCTCGGATAGATCTTTCTAATGAGGTATGGTTCGCGTCAAACGAAGATCGTATGCCAAAGTTACGTCCCTGGGAAGTTGAAACACCAATTTACCCAAATGGGGCCATAGTTTTGGCGCTTCATCTCCTAGGGTTAAGGTTTTGGATGTTTAGGGTTTTCCATTATTTCTAAATAATAAATAGGCCCTCAAGCCTCATTGTGACTCAGTTCAGAGGCCTGTAGCCGCCACATCTCTTCTCAGAGATAGCTACTAGCACCCTAGCTAGTTTATTTCCATTCTGTCTGTAAGAAAATTTCAGTTTTTTGATATTAATGAAATGAAGTGATTTTTCCGCTGCATCTTTTTTGTTTATGGTTATATGTTTATTCTGTTACGTTCCTGCATAAATCTGGATCAGTGGTACTAGAGCGGTCTGCTTTTTCTCGATCCTTCTTTGCATGTCCCCAACGAGGTCAGGGTATAAGGAGTTAGGACTCGATCTGGTGGAACCTTTGCAAGATCAGCCTCGCAAACCCCGACGGAAGCCCATGGGGGATGAAAAGAAAGATGAGGGAGTAGGAGATCCTATCAAAATATTGCTTGAGGAGGTCCTCGAAAAACAAAGGAACGCGATGATGGATAAATTTTCCCAGATCCTTCAACAGCTACCCATCGGTGGCGCATATGCATCCAATAGCCACTCTGGAGGTGCGACTCCTTTTAAGGTACAAGTAAATTTTAACATTCCCATATTTGAGGGTCAAATAGATGCAGATGCTGTAGATAGATGGTTGAATCTATTAGAAGGATATTTCTCAGTTCATGACTTTTCCGACCGGGAGAAGATTATTTTTGCACTCCTCAAAGCTACCCCCCATGTCAAGGACTAGTGGGAAACTTACTGTGAGAACAAGGACTAGACATAACCCTCTCTGTTCTCGGCCATACCAACTTGGAATTATTTTCGAGATGCCATCAAGGAACAATACTATCCCGTGGGGAGCTATGAGGACAAGTACATACAATGGACCATGCTGCGACAACAAAGGGATCAAGATGTGCACAAGCTGACGAATTTGTTTCATATCCTACGCACAAAGTTGGGGATCAAAGATTCAGAGAAACATCTGGTGCTAAAGTATCACAGTTTTTTGCATAGATACATTCAGGAGGAAATGGAGTTCCTCGACATCTCCTCTCTTAGTATGGCATACCGGTATGCTGCCAAGATTGAGCAGAAATTCAAACAAAAGAAGCGAGAATTTGGATCTGCGAATCAAAAGCAAGGGAAAAGTGCTCCCAAACCATAGAATAAAGGACAGAGCCAAGGCATGGCGGCTCAAGACAACCTGTCAAAGCCACAAAAAAAGAACAACACCGCAAAGCCAAAGAAGGACACAGGAAAGTGGTGTGAGTTCCATAAGAGCTCCACTCACAACACAAGTGAGTGTCGGGCCAAGCAGTCGTTAGTGGCTGAGATGAGGGCTTCTGAGTCAGATGCATGCTCCAAATCTGAATCAAAACCTAACAAGGGGAATGAAAAAGAGAAACAGATTATTGATGCAGAGCCCAATGCCACTGTTGCCACTACGAAGATCTAGAAGGAGGAACCGAAAGATCCGGAGGAGGAGGAATGTCTCTTCCACTCCCAGATGTGGGTAAAGGGTTCCCTGGTACAATTCATTGTTGACAATGGGAGCCAAAAGAACCTCATTTCAGCAGACGTCGTGAAGTGGTTGGGCTTGCCGACCACATCTCACCCACATCCATACACCATTGGGTGGCTTCACCAAGGACGAGATCTCTGTGTCAGCCAGCAGTGCTGCCTTCCCTATAGCATCAAGCCCTTCATGGATGAGGTATTATGTGACGTTGCTCATATTGATGTTTCTGATGTATTATTAGGACAACCATACTTTTGGAAGCATCATGTTGTGTATGAGTCTCAGCCTCGCGCTGTTATTGTTACTTTGGGAAATAAGTTGTAAAGGATACCAGAGGTACCACCTCCTGCCACTATATCTTTGGTTACTGCAAAACAATGCAGTAAGCTCATTTCCCAAACACGACCTCCAGACAGGGCTCCTCTGCATGACAACAACAAATGGACAAGGTTTTGGAGGAGTACGAGGACATCTTCACCTCACCCACAGGGGTTCCTCTACACTATCAGGTCAAGCACCCGATTGATCTAACCCCAGCTGCGCCGCTGCCCAATGGACCGATCTATCGGCACTCTATTCTGGAGAACGATGAAATCAAGAGGTAGATTCAGGAGCTACTGTAGAAAGGTCACATTCGACCAAGTTCATTGCCCCGTGGGAGCCCGATCGTGTTGGTACAGAAGAAGGATGGGACATGGAGACTCTGTATTGACTATCGGGCGTTGAACAAGATCACTGTCCGGAATAGGTACCCGATCCCATGGATTGATGACCTTCTAGACCAACTCAAAGGGGAGAAATATTTCAGCAAGATTGACTTGAAGTCTGGGTATCACCAGGTACCAATTGAACCCTCCGATGTGTGGAAGACTGCCTTCAAAGCCAAGGAAGGCCTTTTCGAATGGCTGGTCATGCCTTTCGGGTTGACGAATTCTCCCACAACCTTCATGAAGTTGATGGATGACATCCTGTGGCCATTCACCAACTCATTTGTAGTGGTGTACTTGGATGACATTCTGATCTTCAGCCAGACTTGGGAAGAGCACCTCCACCACATCCGACAAGTCCTCCAAACACTGCGACAACACAATTTGTGTGCCAATTTAGAGAAGTGCACTTTTAGCATGACCCAGGTTCAATATCTGGGATACATTATTGATGAAAGGGGGGTGCATGTGGATCCAACCAAGATCCAAGTCATTCAGGATTGGCCAAACCCAACTACTATAACAGAGCTTCGCAGCTTTTTGGGTCTTGCTAATTTCTACCGTAGGTTCATGTTGGGATTCTCTCATATCACTTGACCCTTGAGTCAAGTCACCAAGGGAGGAGCGAGAGCAAAATTATTTTGGTCGGAATCTCAACAGAAGGCGTTTAAGGTATTGAAAAATCGCCTCTGTCTTGCCCTAGTGCTCACATTACCAAACTTGCAACAGCCATTTGAGATCGAGACAGATGCCTTTGACTATGCTATTGGGGTGGTTCTTACTCAATAGGGACATCCAGTGGCATATAACAGTGAGACTTTGTCTGACACAGTTCGCAAGTATCCCACTTATGATAAAGAAATGTATTCCATTGTGAAAGCTTGTCGACATTGGAAGCATTACATTTTGGGGAAGGAAACAATTATCCACACAGACCACCGGCCCCTACAGTTCATACAGACACAATGGAAGTTGCAGAATGATCGCCATCAGAAGTGGTCCACATATCTGCAACAGTTTCATTTGAACATCAAGTACAAGAAGGGTAGCACCAATAATGTTGCAGACTGTCTCAGCCAACCACCGATTGTGGCGCTCACCACCGTTCTCAACTCTTGTGGGCACGAGACTTCTGATTGGCTGGTTCTCTACGAGAGTGACCCAAAATTCGGCCACACATACAAGGCACTCTTGGGGGGTATGCAAGTTCCAAATTTTCACCTCCAAGATGCAATTTTTTGTCACCTGGGACACCTTTGTGTTCCTTCAAGCAAGCGCCCCAAGATGATATGGGAAGCACACTACAATCAAGTCGCTGGGCATTTCAGGTTGAGAAAATAGTAGCAGTACTATAGAAGTATTTCTATTGGCCGAACCTTTGAAAGGATGTCGGGAAGCACATCAGATCCTGCATTGCTTGTGCCATTGCCAAACCGACCATCAAGAAGCAAGGCCTATATACTCCGCTACCTACACCTAGTTGACCTTGAGAATCCATCTCCATGGATTACATGTCGGGCTTGCCTTCTACGAAGCATGGAAATGACTTTGTTTTCGTGGTCGTCGACAAATTCTCGAAGATGGCCATTATGGCGGCTTGCAAGAAGAATATCACAGTAGAAGCCACTGCTAAACTCTTCTTTGAAATAGTGTGGGTGCACTTTGGGATCCCACAGTCTATCATATCATATCAGAATAGCAAGTTCCTCAGCACATTTTGGTCTAGCCTCTGGTCAATGCTGGACACGAAGCTCACCAAGTCCACAGCTTTCCATCTGCAAACAGATGGCCAGACAGAGGTCGTTAACAAAATGATTGTACACATTCTATGCATGTACAATTCCAAGCATCCATGCACATGGGACGAGAGCCTTCCCTATGTACAACACAGTTATGACTGGGCTCTCCATAGCTCAATCAGCCACAACCTCTTTCAGGTGGGCTTGGGATTCCCACCACTATGTCCCATTAACGTAGCCATGCCATTTGCGGCTACTTAGGCTGATTCGGCTCATGTCCAGTCGGAAGTTGACAAAGCAAATAGCTTCATTGAGCACATTCAACACATCTGCCAATAGGTTCATGACATATTGGAAAAAGCTAATGCTAAGTACAAGCAATTCCATGATCAACATTGGGTGCCACACAACTTCCAGGTGGGCGACAAAGTGTGGCTACATTTGTAGAAGGAGCACCTCACTGGGCCCCACTGCAAGCTTCACCCGCTCCGATATGGGCCGTACACCATCACCAAGGCTATAGGGAACAATGCCTTCAAGCTCAGTATTCCACCATTCCTTGGTCTACACCCAGTATTCAATGTTGACCGCCTTCGTCCTTACTTCCCACCTCTACTGGACACCTCTGACATTGCAAAACAACTCACACCAACAGAGTTAAACCCAGATTGCATGGAATAGGCCACCATAGATTGTATCATGGACATGCAAATCAAGAACACTCACCAACAGAAGATCCAACTGTATCGGGTTGTCAAAGTTGGCCAACTCCTACACCAAGGAAAGTGGTTCACCAAGGACCAAGTTCAGCAGAAGTTTCCTCATCTCATGGAGGAATTTAACGCAATGGGGACCATTTCTTCCTAAGGGGGGAGGAATGATCCAGGTGGATATTGGTGGTCACCTGCCTATTACACTTGGGGCCCCACCATTGTCTCTTTTAGTTTTTCAGTTTCGGCACAATTTACTATTTTTAGCAATTTTTCGGGTCCTGAACTTCCGGAGCCGTTTTGAGGCCCTAAATGACGTTTTTTGGGAAAACCGAGATTGTAGTCCTCGGATAGATATTTCTAATGAAGTATGGTTCACGTCAAACGAAGATCATATGCCAAAGTTACGTCCCCGGGAAGTTGAAACACCAATTTACCCAAATGGGGCCCATAGTTTTGGCACTTCATCTCCTAGGGTTAGGGTTTTGGATGTTTACGATTTTCCATTGTTTCTAAATAATAAATAGGCCCTCGAGCCTCACTGTAACTCAGTTCAAAGGCCTGTAGCTGCCACATCTCTTCTCAGAGATAGCTACCAGCACCCTAGCTAGTTTATTTCCATTCTGTCTGTAAGAAAATTTCAATTCTTTGATATTAATGAAATGAAATGATTTTTCCGCTTCATCTTTTTTATTTATGGTTATATGTTTATTATGTTTCATTATTGCATAAATCCGGATCATTGTATGAGATCTTCAGATTGATCACAACAATTTTCAACTAATGATAGAGATGGAAAATACCCTATATAGTGTTTATAAAATACCTTGTGGAAATCCTTCAAAGAAAACAAGATGCCAGGTTCTAGCCATTCATACTTTTTTCTTGCCTTACCTTCTAATGTTTCCATACAAATTTTCATGAGGCAGTCCTCATGCCATTCAACATTTAACCTCCATATGTGTATATGAAATTTGATGAGATGTAACAAGGGGTCATCAACTTTTTCTTCTTGAAATATAGGTAGGTTTTACATCCAATTTATTTTGGGCATTTTGTGTTGGAATCCAGGGACATGATATCTACTCATTGGGGCATATCTTCGTTGTATTTTTTGATCGATGTTTGTAAATCAGAAAGGGGTCACTGTATCTTTTCAACTAGTCTAGAGTTCTCTACCAGTGGAGTCTTTAGGTATATTGAGAGTTGTGGAGTCGCCAGGTGGAGGATTTAAATTTTGCAGTCCACCATTAGCAATACAAGACAGAGAGGCTAAAAGTTCATGAATGTTTTTGAAAGGATGATCTCTCTTAGTGTTTGGTAAACTCACACAGTGTATAACTAGGCTTCTAAACTTCTCAAGGCTGATTTGACACAATCCTAGGGAAGTCTAATGAGAACTAGTGAAGTAATAGGCCTACTGGAGGCTAGTGGAGTCGCCAGGTGGATTTTTTAGTTGTTTTGAAGATGTATGTGTGTATGGTCCACCACCAATACTGACAAAAAACCAATATAGGGATGTTTTTGGGGTTTTCTGAGTTCCTTTATGTATCCCTAGGGTTTGTAAGAGTGTTCTACAGCTAATTCATCATTTTTCTAGGATGGTGAAATAACCAGATTCTACTCTTTGGCTAAAAATTTGAGTTCTCTATGATTTGATAAGGGTTTCTGAAGTCCTAAGGGATACTTAAATTTTCAATGACTCATAGGTCCCATCCTAATCACCATTGTGTTAGTGATAGTGATGATGTGGAAAAAAATCACAGGATACTGTTTGACAAGGGCTTCTGAATTCTCTAAGGATGTATAAGCTTGTTACTTACTCAAAAGGTCCAACCGTGATCGCCATTATGTTAGTGTCCCGTGATTTGATAGATTGGTAGACCAAATGCACATGGTAATATCAGACCAGTCTTTGGAGTCCTAGGACCTAGCCTTCCTGGACTTATAGAGGGCTCTCTCTATTATATGCAAAGGATGTGAACTTGTTTGATTTATATGGTTGATTTTAGGCTAGTTTTTAAGTGTAGGGTTTTTTGTTTGTTTTGGTTGGGTAAGATGACCAAGTAGAATAGGTGGAGTGAGAGGTCTTCAAATCATTGGGCTATGGAGTCTATGAAAGTCATGGATATCTCAACAATGAGTCAGAGTGCATCACAGTGTAAATCTAGTGTGGTCAATGGATGTTTTAAGGTTATGTGTGAAGTGAAATGGACATTAAGTTGGTGAATGTAATATCCCAAAATGGGAACTGTCAGCAAGGCATGACTGGAAAACGCATTTTCTAGGAATGGCTACGATAGGATTTGAAACCAGCACTTGGATCCCTTAGATATAAGTATCTAAGTCCTAAATCCAAGAGGATATCAAAAACAAATCTTTCTAGGTGGAGAAATTAGGCCTCCCACACCTAGTATGGCTTGATAAGTGCCCAATGAGGGACTGCAGCAATGTATAAACACAGTAATGGATATGCAGCATCAAATAAACTCATAGGAAATGTTAAAAACACATAGCCATAAATCCAAGCTACAACAACAAACTGTACTCATTTTATGAGCCAAAAGTTGAGGAAAAGCATTAATTTATGCCCTAAAAAGGTTAATTTCAGAGATGATCATAAAAATAAGGGAAAATGACAGTGGTATATCGTATCTTAGGTCATAAGGGACTCACATACCAAATTTAAGCAAAAAAAATTGACTCTAGCTATGTTAAACATGTCTCCCACTCCTGGTATGGCTTAAAAATTCCCAATCCCCATGACGTTATTACTGCAGAAATTACTAAAGCACAGGAAGCGTGATTTTATAAAAATGATAGATGCAATATGGTATGGAAATCAGTAAATTATAACCATATCATGGTTCATACAATGTACAATATATAAACAGAAGAATTACATGAAGAAACCCTCAAGATTGAGGTGTTGCAACAACAAAATGTGATTGCAAAGCCTGGCAGCATTATTTTATTGATGATACAGCTGATATATATTACACATCAGATATATAGTAGATATTTACACAAAAATACAGATCCAATACATATCTGTGTACTAGATGGGCTCCTTAATACACTCCCCTTGGGGATCTGAGCAAAGCATGAACAACAGTGAGTAGATCTAAGATCTAAGTTGTAGTCCTGCAGTAATATTAAGGAATTCTACAGTAAATAGAACCAAATGCAAATCAAATATGAAATGAATATGGATTGGATAGCCAATCCATGGATCACCACAATGCAAGGAGATCCTCTTAACACTAGAGATCACTCCTCCAAAACGTTGCTCAAACACCTTGCAACTTCCCTCTTCCAGATAACGCAGTTATGGGAGAGAAAATGCACTGTTAGCTTCAATACTGAATAGGCATGATTCCTAGATCTGAAAGTGCAGCTCTAATGATCCAATACACTCTTCCAGGAGGTTAAAAGACACACTCACTGAGAAGAGGCACTAGATTTGCCTAGATCTGAGTAGATCTAGCTTCCACTGCTGCAGCTTGCAAAAAAAATAAAACCCTCAACATGATCTGAATTTTGTTTGGAATATGAAGCTTGGCCCAAAGCCTGATATTGGACAAGATAGAACAAGTCTCCTCCAAGAGTTGCTCAAGGAAGGAGGTGGGATTCCCGACCAGGAACACCCAAGTGCTAAACAACACTATTCTCAGCTAAACAACCAGAGAATAAGGAATGTCTAAACAGAAAAAACCTTCTAAAATAGCCAATAATCAACCCTCTCCTTGGTGTCCTCCTCCTCCTTTTATAATTTGGAAATCTTGTCAAACCCTAAACCACCTTGATGATTTAACCTCATTCACATGAGTGACCTCCAACATGAAATACGTTGTGCCTTTAGGAGATACATTGAATGTAGACAGTGCTGTGGATTTGGTCTTTTTGACCCAGTCAATTGGCCCAGCCTCGTTCACACTTACGTGTGTTTATGAAAGTAGCTCAGATTTAGCTTTTTTCACATTCAGCATCGATTTATTTTGATGTTTGGGAGTTATTATTGGTCCTCCTTTACAATTTTATTCATAAGCATGAAAAACAAAACAAAATTGAATATTCCTATTAGCTTGGGCTAATTAGGAATATTACAGTCCTTCCCCTTCAAAATGTTGCTTGTCCTCAAGCAACTGCAAGGTAGAGAAAAAATTCTCTCTTCCTCTTCTTGTGGCCTCATCAATGGATCCCACCATGGCTAAAAATGATAGGCAATGAATCTATCCTCCAATGATTCCCTCCAAGTGTAAGATAACTGAGTGTACATCATGAGAAAATGGAAGGTACAAGTGGTGATCTCCTTGTTGCTCAATGGCCTCCTCAAGGTAGGAGTGATGAAAACATGGGAAGTTCTGTTCCCAATGAGTGACTCCCTCACCCATGCAATCATCTAAATGAAATGAGCCATTCTAGGTAGCTCATCGAAGAAAACTTCAACCCCGGATCTATGCAATGTGTTGGGGCTGAATGGAGAGTTTATATTTTCCCATCCAAATTGTTTCTCTCTCCATTTATGATAAGTATGGGGCCGTTTATGCCCTTGGGCTGAAATGACATGGCCTTCAAGAATGGCCCAAGCTACCCCATCAAACATTTCAACCATGAAGTGCCTCCTCCAAGCACTCAAGTCCTTCAAATGGCTCACCCCATGTGAAGAAAAGAGATGTGATGTGGCAATCATGGTTTGCCCATTTCTCCTACGGAAACATACATCATGGATAGTAGGAAGAATCACACTCCCAATGGGCATATCCATCACATATACCACTCTCCAAACAAAGCTTCCCATGTACATAGAAACATCAGCAATATATGGAAGAAAAAACAATTGAAAACAAGCTGTCACATGACAACTGGAAAGTGGATCATATTTCCTCTCACGGAAGCAGCACAGTGCATCCTTGGCCTGCATCAAACCAAACAATAACAAGTGCTTTTCCAACCACTTGTTTGCTGCCACAATCATTTTACAAGATAGCATCATGAAAGTACCAAGTGGTGTCAATGGTGCACACCAAAAATCATGTGGTTTCCCCCATAAACCACCATTGAGATAGCCAATCTCAATGCTACAAAAGGCTGCAAGTGCATTATTATACAATATGCAAGAAGGAACAACTCTTCTTGATACATCATGTTGCTCAAACAAGGAAAAGAAGTACAACACAAAATGTGAAATTATACCTCCTCCATCATGCACTTGAGATCTTGAGCTGAAATGGCTCAACTGGAATTTCTCCCTCACCTCCAATGAGTAGGGAAGTGGCTATGACCTCCTTTGCATTACCATCTGGGCTATGCATCTCTCCATATGCTGAAATATGTCATGCTGGATGCCCTCCCAAGTGAACTCCTCCACCAACTGGAAATATGCATCAAAGTGCATAGAAGAGAAGTCCTCATGTGTTGCATGTAGCAGCTTCTCCTTAAGACTAGAATATATAGTCAAGAATATCTTTCCATAGGAATAGATGAGCACATCATCCACTATGTATCTATCATCTCCATCTGGGTCATCAAGAATCATGCATGCACCAAGATCCTTGGAGTACTCTACCAAAAGTTGATACCTCCAATAGGGATCATTCCTCCTAAGAGAAATCACTGGTGATGTAGCATACGAAGCTCTCCTCATGTTGCTGCCTGCTACTTTGACATCCCTCATGCCAAAGTCATCCTCCAAACTCCTCACCTCCCTGGAATCCAAGAATGGTGAGCCAAGAGGTAAGACGTCCCTCACCAATTCTAGATCTGGTGGCCTCCCAGGTGGAATGCCTCCATGTAGTGAGACATCAAAATCTGAAGTGGGCTGCATGTATGAGTGGACTGATTTTTCTCTCTCTTCTCTGCGCAGTGCAGTCTCCTTCCTTTGTGTAGAATTCTTCTAAAATATATAAGGGTGAATGCTCATCATCTCTTGATGCTGATCCTTCTTCTCTTCCTCTCCTTCCATCTCACAATCCACCAATGCTACTACATGTTGCTCCAGAATTGTGTTTTGGTTCCCACATGTTGAATCATTTGGAACTCCTTGTAAAGATGCAAGGGCTCCTCTAGTGGAAGCAATGACTCCCCTTTCACCTCCATGGGGTGATGGATCTTCTTCCTCCATCCTCCTTGCAGTAAATGTGGGCAATAGATTGCACTGTGGATCTGCATGTGTTGTTGAATGCTCACATCCTTCATGAAAATAGTTAGGGCTTGTTTCAAACCCTTCCAGAAATATTCTACACTCCTCCCCTTCCATCTCCTTGAGATCTTCTTTAATACCTTCCAAGGTTTGGAAAATAAGCAAGGAGATCTCCTCTTCTGTCATTCCTCCTTCTCCTCTTTCTCTCAACAAGAAAGTAGGCATGTTACAGCATTGTAGATCAGGTTGTGTAGCTGAATTCTCACACACCACATAAGAAGTACTAGGGATTTTGTCATGAGAAGAACTCCTTGAGGGATTTGCGTGTCTTCCCCTCCTCATTCCCCTGATTTCTTCCTTCAATTCATGCATGGCTTGAGAGAGAGTGTTAGAAAAACTCATCTCTTTGTCCTCTGTGTAACATTTCTTCAGTATTCTTATTTATTCTTTCGATGGCTAGATCTCATAGGCTAAGCTAGAGATCATGCTTTGATACCACTGTAATATCCCAAAATGGGAATTGTCAGCAAGGCATGACTGGAAAACGCATTTTCCAGGAATGGATACTACAAGATTTAAAACCAGCACTTAGATACCTTAGATATGAGTATCTAAGTCCTAAATCCAAGAGTATATCAAAAACAAATCTTTCTAGGTGGGACAAACAGGCCTCCCACACCTAGTATGGCTTGATAAGTGCCCAATGAGGGACTGCAGAAATGTATAAACAAATTAATGGATATTCAACATCAAATAAACTCATAGGAAATTTTAAAATCACATAGCCATAAATCCAATCTACAGCAGCAAACTGTACTTCATTTTATGAGCCAAAAGTTGGGGAAAAGCAGCAATTTATGCCCTAAAAAGGTTAGTTTCATATATGAGCATAAAAATAAGGGCAAGTGACAGTGGGATCTCGTAGCTTAGGTCATGAGGGACTCACATACAAAATTTCAGCAAAAATAAATGACTCTAGCTATGTTAAACAAGTCTCCCACTCCCGATATGGCTTAAAAATGCCCAATCCCCATGACTTAATTACTGCAGAAATTGCTGAAGCACAGGAAGCGTCATTTTATGAAGGTGATGGATGAAATATGGTATGTACATTAGTAAATCATATCTATAGCATGGTTCATACAATGTACAATAGATAAACAGAAGAATTACATGAAGAAACCCTCAAGATTGAGGTATTGCAACAACAAAATAGGACTGCAAAGCCTAAAAACGTTATTTTATTGATGCTACAGCTGATATATATTACACATCAGATCTAGAGTAGATCTGTACACAAAAATATAGATCCAATACAGATTTGTGTACTATATGGGCTCCTTAATACACTCCCCTTGGGGATCTAAGCAAATCATGAACAGCAGTGAGTAGATCTGAGATCTAAGTTGCAGTACTGCAATAATATTCAGGAATTCTGTAGTAAATAGAACCAGATGCAAATCATATCTGAAATGAACATGGATTTTATGGCCAATCCATGGATCACCACAGTGCAAGGAGAGCCCCTTAACACCAGAGATCACTCCTCCAAAACGTTGCTCAAACACCCTGCAACTTCCCTCTTGCAGATAACGTAGTTATGGGAGAGAAAATACGTTGTTAGATTCAGTACTAAATAGGCCTGATGCCTAGATCTAAAAGTGCAGCTCTAATGATCCAATACACTCTTCCAGGATGTTAAAAGACACACTCACTGAGAAGAGGCACTAGATTTTCCTAGATCTGAATAGATCTAGCTTCCACTGCTGCAGCTTGCAAAAACAATCAAACCCTCAACAGGATCTGAATTGTGGTTGGAAGATTAAGCTTGGCCCAAAGCTTGATAGTGGATAAGATATAACAAGTCTCCTCCAAGAGCTGCTCAAGGAAGGAGGTGGGATTCCCGACCAGGAACACCCAAGTGCTAAACAACACTATTCTCAGCTAAATAGCTAGAGAATAAGGAATGTATAAACAGACAACACCTTCTGAAATATCCAATAATTAACCCTCTCCTTGGTGTCCTCCTCCTCCTTTTATAATTTGGAAATCTTGTCAAACCCTAAATCACCTTGATGATTTAGCCTCATTCACATGAGTGACCTCCAACATGAACTGCGCTGTGCCTTTAGGAGATCCATTGCATGTAGACAACGCTGTGGATTTGGTCTTGTTGACCCAGTCATTTGGCCCAGCCTCATTCACACTTAACTGTGTTTATGAAAGTATCTCAGATTTAGCTTGTTTCACATTGAGCATCGATTTATTTTGATGTTTGGGAGTTATTATTGATCCTCCTTTACAATTTTATTCATAAGCATGAAAAAAAAAACAAAATTGAATATTCCTATTAGCTTGGGCTAATTAGGATTATTATAGTGAACAAGGTAGGGCAAAGGGCAGTGAAGAATCCTTTGTCAAATACACATAAACAATAAGGTCTCAAATAATGATAAGAAAAAGATAATAATAATGAGGTAGGGCAAACCATTAACTCAATGACAATACTTAAACAAATAGACATTCAAGATGAACAATTCTATGAAACAAAGAAAGCAAGAAAAATTATCTAACTTTAGTGATTTCACCTTCAAGGTTTGAAAACATATAATATGACAAATAACTTTAATCCAAGAAGAGGGAACTCCTAAACATCTGAGATCAAATCTATAAAGAACTTTGAGACAAAATTCTCATGCATAGACAAAGGACATGATCAAAACATGGCCTCTTGGGCTAAGCCTAGAAAGTAACACATCAAAGAGAGATTCCACAAACAGAGTTTAGATAGCATCAAGTAAGCATGGCTAACCATAAAACATATTTGACAACTACTTTCTTAAACCATTGATGAAACAAAAAATCTTAGGTGGACCTAAGGAGCAGCTAAGAATTCCTTAAACTAACCCAGCAGAGGAAAACATAAAGACAATAGAAAGCAGGAGGACTAAGGTGCTTCAAAGAACATTTCTTAACCTATACTTTTATGTTATACTGCAACATAGAAGGATGGACACAATGATAAACTAGAAAACATGAACAAATTAGAGACACATCACCATTAACCAAGCTTAGGGATCCTGCAAGCAAGCCTTCATCATCATCGATCAAAGCAAATCATTCACAAGTTCCACAACACCAAATTTCTCTTCAACCTCAAAGAACCATGTATTTCTCTCAAAACTCATCAAATTCCAAAATTTACAATGAAGCCCTCATGCTCTATTTAACTCAGAAAAGGAGGGAAAAAACCCTAGATAGGGTTAGGAAAATATTAAAATCACTCATAAATGTCATAAATGCCTAAGAGACCATGCGAGGCCCAAGGCACAAAATATCCCATGGAATAAATTCCAAAATAACTTCTAGCACCTAATTCTAGAGTGATTTGCCTCAAAAAACACTAAAATATGATTTTACAATAAATGAGTGTGTTTTGTTGAATTTTGGCCAAAAACACACTACACAGTCCATAAGCGCAGCGCCACCTTCAACAAAAAATAGGTACTTTTGCAACCAAGTTTTGGACATCTTCCTGATGTCGGATTTGGCTCCATGATGGCTCGTTGGAAAGCCTGATGAGTATAATTTCTAGATCTACTCTTGATTTCCTGATCTAGATCCTAGAACATATTAAAAATCCCAAAATCCCAACACTGCTATGAGTGTAGTGCCAAGCCTGAAAAAGGAGGTAGAATGGTGAAAAAATAGGTGTTTTGTGACCTTTTGAGGGGTAAAAAATGTTTCAATTGCTCTGAAATTTTGTGAGCATAGTGTAATAGTGATGAGAATTCCAAAAATGTAGATTTTTCCCTCTAAGGATGCTTGAGGGAAAAGCGTAGCGCCAATGGCGCTACACTAATAGGCCTCCAAAATATCAAAAAACAAAAACTTGTCCAAATTTCCTCAAATTTGGTGGATGCATCCCTCATGGGGTTTGAGAGACCTATTGAGAAGCTTGTGCCAAGACTTCTAGGTTAGCTTGGTATTTTCCTCCTTATAGTGTTTGAGTTTCAATGAGGGCCTTCTTGAGTTTTGCCCTTGCAACTTGGTTTCTTTGGGCATAATGCTTAGTTATTCTTCTTTGTAAATCTAAGCCCTTGTTTGCCTTCTCCAACTTGGCCTCTAGGTGTATGTTTTCCCTCTCAAGCCATGATTCCCGATCATGTTCAATCTCCATTGCAAGGAGTTCATTGAGAGAAAGTTGCTCTGTTGAGGCTGATTCTTCCTCTCTTTGTTTTGCCAGTGCCTTCCTCAACCCTATGGTTTTTGGTCTCTTTCTAGGTTGCTCCTATTCACCCTCACTTTCTTCATATGGGCCCATAAGCTCCTTTAACTTTACATGTTCTCTTTAGGCTTCCTTCTGGGCCTTGAGTGCTCTAGCTTCATAGATGGCTTGTTGGGCACTCATTTTCTTTTTTTCCATCTGATATAAATGAATGACATCCTTTTCCCTTTCCAACTCAACTTCTAGGTCTTTGATTTGTGCATTTTTATCTTGGAGGAGGGAGTGTGAAATCTTTGTTTCATTTTCTTCATCACTATCTATCTGGATAAGTTCAAACTCCCTTTCTATTTCAGGATCCTCCTCTTCTACCTTTACCTGTTGATTACCCTTGTCAATTTTCTAATTTGAGGTGGATGGCATGGTCCTTTGCCTTTTAGAGGCAGCAAACACATGCCTTGACCCTCTCTGGTAACTAAATGAAAGAGGTGTGATGGTGGTATTTTTGGTGTCTTTATCATGGTTGTGGCCCTTGCTTTTGTCATCAACCTCTGTACTTTCTTCACTTTGGTTTTTTTCATCACTAGGACCCATTTCCTCTTCATCCCCTGCATTATCATTAATGTCATTATCACTGAGAGGTTGATTGTTGTCATCGCTGTCATGACTGTTGTCATGACAATCATGATTATCTCCTTCCTTGCTGTCTTGTCCCTTACTGTCTGCTTTATTAGTGTCATCCTCTTTGTCACTGTGATCTGTTTCATTGGTATCACTGCTGCCTTCAGTTTCTATACTGTCCATACTGTCATCATCTTTGTCATTGTCCTCTTATTCATTTTATGCCTCTGTGTCCTCTTTTTTATTTCTGACATCCTCCTCATTACTAGATTTTTGGCTTTTGTGATCCATCAATAAATTAAGCAGAAATCTTTCGGTAAAAATCACATTATCATGAACAAAGTCGACGCGTTTTGAACCAACCAGTGTGGTTCATCCTGATGATGAACCACACTGGTTGGTTCGAAACGCGTCGACTTTGTTCATGATAATGTGATTTTTACCGAAATATTTCTGCTTAATCCTCCTCATTATTACTCATTTCATTTCTACTGTCAACCTCCTCATCTTCTCCATCATCTGCTTCCATATAGTCACAGTTTTGCTCTTTTTTTTCATCATGGCTTTGCTCACTGTCATGCTTACTATTCTTTTCCTCATCATCATTTCCTTCCTCTATTTCCATGTCTTCCACTTCTTCTTCATCATCTGCTGCCTCATCATTTCCATCATCTGCTGGCTCATCTTCACTCTCACCCTCTTTATCTTGTTCATCATTATTTTCCATGTAATCTGCCTCATCATGGTCCTCTTGGTTTTCAACATTATCATTCCCCTCATCTTCAATGTGGACTGATTCACTTTCACCTTCACCCTTATTTTCATGTGATTCTTCATTGCCACTTCCTACTTCACCTAATGCATCAAGAGAAGGAGAGGAAGGGAGGTTTGCTTGTGGAGGAGATAGAGGAGTAGAGGGAGGAGGGTGTGAGGAGGAAGGCAAGTTTGGTTGATGAGGTGGCTGAGGGCTTGTTAAGATATCATGGGCTATAAATGCCTCCCAAGGTATGCCCTTCTGTTTTAACTGATGTAAAACCACCATTTTGAGCAAGGAGTGGTGGAACAAGCTTTGCATTTGTTGGGAGGGATTCCTCCTCCAGACAATAGAAGACATTTTCTCAATGCTCCTATAGAATTAATAAGGTAGATTCAATATCGTAACCCCTGTAAAATGCATGATCAATCTGACATGGTAGGAGTAGAGCTTGGAGTATCTCCCCTAACAGGTAAAGTACCTCATGGTGGTCTTCATTAAGGGTGCAAACCTCTGTTTCAGATGTGAGAAAGGAAAAATGTCCTTACAACCCTCTCTGTACCTAGTTTTGATAAATGGCTCATAACAACTCTTTTTCAACTTTTCCTTCTTAAACCACTTCTCACCAATAGTAGGGATACCTATAGCATCAAAGATGGTGTCTTCTGAGATTTCAAAATCTACCCCTGTTAGGCTTGACTATTTGTTGTGTAGGTTGAGAATGAGCAGCCTTGTAAGCTCTGGGTGAATTTTCACTTGTTTGACCTTTTCACAAAAATTGAAGCACCCTACATTCTGGAAACATGAGAGGATCCTCGGAGATGAGGTGATATCAACTGTGATCAATGATTCAAACATGTTTACCTTTCCTCCATTGTGTTTTGGTCTCATAGGCCCTTGGCATCCTTCAAAACTGCTACTGTCTTCTGCTCTTGACATGGTGATAGGAGATGCTTGTGGAAAAACTAGGGTTGGAGGACCAAAATGAAGAAGGTGGTGATGGCAAACTTTACAGACGAGTGATATGGAGGCTAGGTTTTAGGACTGCATGCTTTGGAGTTTAAAGGAGTTTCTCTTGAAAATTAAATGTAAACACATTAACTTACTCTCCCTTAAATGACCCTTAACTTGTTCAAGGAGGCCAAAACCAAAGGTGCAATATGCATTTGAAAACCTAGGATTTGCTCAACTAGGGTTTAATCATTTCATAGCCATCAAATTATGAAAATTTCTTGCAGGTCAAGGAAGAGAGGCCACCTACCAGCTTTTATCTCTTTGCAGGCCTTTGGAGACAAAATGGAGGACAAATTTTAGCCTTGGCGCAAGTTTTTCCTTCGTTTGGAGGTCCTCTGCATTAGCGCAATGCCCTGCCCGAACAGTTGGGTCGACCGATGGGCATAGCGCCAGGTCCTATCATGCCCGTGGATTAGTGCAGTGCCGACGAGTTGTGCAAAAAAGAAGTCAGGTCTTGGGCGTGTTAGGCCAGTGTGAGCGCAATTCCAGGTAGAGAAAACAAGTGCTAGGCCCTGTAGGGTGTCGTGTGAATTTGCGCGCAGTGCCCCACATTCGCGCAGTGCCACACGGATAAGTGCATCGCCTGAGTTAAATTGAATGGGGGGAAGGCCCGATTAGTGTAGCACCAGACCTGATAAGTGCAGCGCCACTTATTCATGCAGCGCTAGGGAGAAAATGCCCAGAAACAATAAAAAAAATTTGATTTTTCTCCTTAGGGTTTCTTCTCTTATGCCAAGTGATAAGTGTTTTTTAAATGATAACTGGAGGGAATTTATACCCTTTGAGAAAAAAAAAAAAACTTATAAACCCACTTTTGCTAAGTTTGTTTTCTTCTTTTGTGTCACTTTGTAATTTTCACTGATATCCCTTTTACCGTTTGCAGGAGGTGACTAAAAACATAGAAATGATACTTTCCTCTCACCCATTCCTCTTTGCTGATCTTTAGGTAGCTGTTATGATGGGTTTGGGCTCTCTTTGGGCTACTGATGCCTCTAGGAATTGTTTTGATGATGCCTGTTGGAATTGTATGGTTCACTGTGTTTTAGCCTTTCTCATGTCTTCCATCCCCCCTTTTTTTAGAGACTGATAAAAACATGTTTTATCCCTCTTTGAGACCCCTGAGTGTAAGTGATCTTAAAACAGGTTCTCTTCCCTTGTCGCGGTTTTTCTAGAGGTATAATAAATCTGTCTTGCATAGTGACCTCATTCTTTTCAATCATGTTTGTCATTATCTCCCTTTGGCCACTTCTGATGTGTTGCAAGTGCCATGACACAGATTTTGGTCCCCTTAGTCATTTTTTAATTTTGACAGCTCATTTACTCACATTAAACTCACGCTGAGCTTGATTTCTTATTTTGACACTTAACCTTATGATTTCTTTCCTTTGATCATTTTGAGGACACTTGACTGCACTTAAAAGCTTATTCTCCTTACTGATACTCTTTGTACTTTTCTCCCTTTGGTGCAGTAAGGCACTGTTATCTTTGAAAAAACCTAGAAACCACCTTGAATAGCCTTTGGAGACCTTTTGATGTTATGAAGGAGGACTTATCATCTTCATTTGACATGTTTTGTCTATCTTTCCCAACTTTTAGGTTTTAGGGCTGTTAGAGAAGAATAAGTAGTGTTGTCTTCTAATTTCTCTATAGCCCTTTCAAGTTCATTCATTTCTGTTCAGTTCACCTCACCTTTTTCCCTTCTTCATTTATAATTTCTAGAAATCTTCATTTCATGCTTGGTTGTGTTGAGGTGCCTATGTCCTTCTGGTTCCTTGCATTGGCTCCTTGCTTGACAACATTTTTTAGCCAAACAATCCTCAAAAAATGATTCTCTTTGAACATAGGCCTACTGCCTCTTCCTTGTTGTGGTTTTCCTTAGTTATTATTTAGCCTCTCACCTTACCTCTTTTTCTTCTGATAGCCATCTCAATCATTCTGATGGGCAACTGTCTTTTGCAGAAGTTTTTCTTTGACCAGGGAGGCCTTCCTTGAAGGAATTTATGATCCATTTGGACAATCATGTGTTTTCCTTCTTCCTCTTTGATTGCAGCCTCTTGGCACAGGAAAAAAATATATTTAAAACACCTAAGGAAACCCTAGAACCTATGAAACCCTAAATGACCTAGTGGGAGGCCCTTTGGACTTAGTCTTTGATTGAAAACTTGGCTTTGGGTCCTCAAGTATAGAAAACAGAGTTTTTGGAAAACTAATGTATTTAAGATCCAAAATACAATGTACTTGATTTATCTAAAGAGCCTACAGAGATAGTTTTGAGACCATGAGTGCTTGAGGCATCTGGAAGACACAAGAATGAGTGGGCTGGTTGGTGACCCTAGGGGGCAAGTGGAGGGATTAAGCAAGCCATAACAGAGTTCTAAGGCCAAAGGTGGAAAAAATTAGTGAAAATGAGTGGCATGAGCCCATGATGGGTCTTCTGGGATTGGTGGGTTGGCCTTGACATGATAGTGAAAAAGGTATCCTAAGGGTAATGAAGGCAGTGAGATTTATAGAACTCACAATGTTCATGAAATTTGTCTCTATAAATCTAGGATAAGCATTTATTCATCCACAAAGGCAAAAATTACTGATGACTAATAGAAGGGATGCTCCCCTCACTGGAAAACCAACTCACAAACTTGGGCACTAACCCCTCCACTCCAACTGCCCTACAAAATAATGCAGTTTCTGAAGGAGACTGCACTGCTGAAGATGGATGAAGCTTGGCCTGATTCCATATGGTGGAAATGAAGCTCAAGGAACCTCCCAATAGGTCTCTCGGATGAAGGGCTACTCCCCTCACTAGAAAATTGACTCACCAACTTGGGTACTTGACCCTCCACTACAACTGCCCTGCAAAATAACACAATTCTTGAAGGAGAGTGCGCTGCTAATGAAGGGGGAAGCTTGGCTTGATTCCAGATAGTGGAATGAATCTCAAAGGAACCTCTCCTAAGTGGGTGCTTGAAGTCCCTCGAGGATGAGGGTGGGATTTCCGCTCGGAAACACCCTTGTGCTAAATACCACAACAGACTCCGCTAAATAGCTAAAGCATGTTGAAAGTCATGAAAGACCAAACATGAACAATAATCAGAATGCCTTCTATGGCTGCCATCCCCTTCCTTATATGCTTTGTGAGCCTCCTCACCCTTGTCGCCACTCATTAAATATGCTACTCTCATGGAGACTCCCTCCCACTAACATTGTGTTGTCCCTCAATAACTCTCCACTACCTCCATACCAGCACTGTTGATTTGGTCAAAATTGACCCCATCTACATTCTCCAACATCTTTTCACACCTAAGAGTGCTTTATTCAGCTGATAAGATGATATAAATTCACATTAGAAGTGGTTTTATTCCTACTAAAGAGATTTATGGGTCTCCTTACCCTCTTATTCATCTATCTAAATGACAAAAGAGAAAATTAATGTTCTAACTAGCTGAAAGCTAATTAGGAATATTACATGAGTCAGCACGCAAAGGATCTTCCTTATTTTTTAGTCCAATGGGACTATGAAAAGTGTCACTACGAGATTCGCCAGTTTGGTTTGTGAAGGTAAAAATCACCCAATGTCCTTCAAGGTTGAATGTGGGTTCATTAGTTTTTATGTGATGGAATTATTTTAATAAGGTGGATTAATAATATATATATATATCTCTCTCTCTCTCTCTCTCTCTCTCTCTCTGTATTTGGCACATGAATGTACCGAATCACACCTACTTAAGAGGAGTGGTTTTTCTCGCTTAAGTTCTTGGTCACAGGCAGAAAATAAATGGATTCAAGCAAGTTAGGGAACATGCTAAGACATAAACATACTAGATAGAGAAATAGCATGCATATTCAAAACATAAATTATAAACTAAAACAAATAATACAAAATCTCTAAATAGAGTCAAACAACTTCAATAATCTGAACGGGGGCGTTTACGTCTCCTCTTTACCCACTTACAAGGGGCCCTTAGAACTAGGGAGTTCCAAGTCCCGATGCAAGGATGTCTTTACTTCCGAGCTACCTTGGCACAAAGTCTCCCTCTCTCTACTATGGTGGACTAGAGTTGTTGGATGACCAACAACTGAGTCCCCTCTATCTCTGCTCTGGATCACACACTGCTGGATTGCTTGGGGAAATTTTGGCCAGCATAACAATGTGTTCTCATATTGTTCATCTCTTGGTGGCCTTTTATGGGAGAATTCAAAATATCCTTCCCTCTCTTGGTACATTGTGGATGGTGACCCAAGAGAGGAGGGTGATTCTATTGTGTGCCACATTTATTCCATTGTGTGCTCCCTTGAGGTTCGAAGGAGGCTTGTGTAGCCATCCTTAGGCAGCCTCAAGTGTGGGATCAATTTCCTGGAGTGTGCCTTGTGGTCCCGGAAAGTGACTTCCACCACTCTCAGGTCCACGTGGCTTTTTGAGGAAAAGCAGCGCAAAGGTGCACTTATTGAAGAAATATGCGCACAAAGGCACATTTTGCTGGTTCCTTCAATGCACAATTTGATTTTCCTGTTAGACCTTAGAGATTTTTAAATACTTCATATTCTCTAATGCCTCTCAGACCTGTAAATCCTTCTATTGACATTTAATAATGTCATCTTTGCTTGTCCGATTTTCCAGTGATTACAATATATATATATATATATATATATATATATATATATATATATATATATATATATATATATGGTATTAAAAATCATATTTTATATTATTTTATTGATATATAATATTATTAATTTTCACCCTTATATATTTAACATTCCACATTTACATTAAAAAAACCAAAATTCCAAAGTTTATCAAACATTATGGTTGGCATTTTAATGTATATGGTGGAGGAGTTAATCTTTCAACGGAGGCATATATTCCCTGGAGCGGGTTTTAATATATTTCATATGGCATACATGAAACCTTTTCCATGCGAATTATGTTTTAAACATTATGGTTGGAATTTTAATGTTCAAACCAAAGTCCATTTGCAATACATGTGGAGGGCGTGTTTCAAAAATGTTATGAAAAGTCCGTTAAACATTAATGTGGAGTGTATTATTCAAGTGGGTCAAAATAATTGTGGAGGGTGTTTCAAAAACGTTATGCAAATTCCGTTAAACATTAATGTGGAGTGTATTATTCAAATGGGTAAAAAACCATTAATATGGGGAGAGGTCGGGGTTCGATCCCTTGACCTTCTCCTCTCCATTCTCACAGTCTACCAACATGCTAGTACATTCAAACTTGAAATGTAAGGTGTGGAACATTTAATTAAACGTTGTTGTGGATTCCAACAGAGGAGTGAGAGGGGCTAGCCCTCCTCCGCATGAGACCATGTCATATGACCATGGATAAGCGCCCAAGTTTATTGGGATAAGCGCACAATTAACACTTATTAATCTATAGTTAAGGATTAATTAATCATGTAGTTAAGTTGGCAAGATTTTTTACAATATCTCCAAATCCGGCGCCACTTCTAAATTTGTTGGAGTTAACTAGTAGTTTTCCAAATTTAGAGGCAGAATCTAGGGAAAATTTTAATAAGGCCTATCTTGGTCAATTTTTGACCAATGTTTACTCAAGGATAGTCATTCTTAGCAGATTGGCATGCTCTGAATCCATTGGAATAGTGTGCAAAGGTAATGTAGATCATCTACTAGTGTTTTTAGTCACTTGAAGAATTTTGAAGCCGAGGGGCACCAGGAGGGAAGACCATGCCCAGATCAGCTGAAGGCTGTTTTCAGTGAATGAAAGGTCATTTTTGATGTGTTTGATGCTTTGAACACAATGGTATAGTTTATAGAGGAAATGGAGCACATATGAAGGTGATTTTGTCACTTTGGATATTAAACAAGCCCATGGCCATCAGGGTTAGAGGTCAAGCCTAAAGGAGCCAGTAACCAAATTCAGAGACTGAATAGCCATTTTTTGGGTATTTGAGTGTTATAAATCCAATGGAGCGGTCAGAAAAACAATTGGAGCAATATTGGTGCTTATAATCAAACATTTTACTCTTAATCCCAAAAGGGTGTAGCTAGTTAAAGCAGGTCCATGGAGATGTAGCCCAGGAGGGGTGAACTCCATCATCATCCATTGCATTATGTGATTGCTGTGAGTTATGTTTCTACATTTAATTTATTTTATATGAGTTTTTAATTGTTAATTAACTCATAATTTAATCATCAAAAACACATGAAACTACACACATAAACCCCTTCACAAATGGTTAACATGAGTCAATCCTTAACCACATTTTTAATACTGATGATGGATCTTGCATAGCAATAACAAGTTCACCCAAATTCAGATCAAGAATACTGTAATTTCTATCTTCAATATCCAGTTCTTCTAATTTATCTTTAATCTTTGAATTCAAGATTTTGATAATAGCTCTCCATCATTGGGCTTAGTATCAATTTCTATCTTTACCTTTGCAATAAAAATTTTATATCTAGCAAAAAGTTCACCTTATTCGAATATGATTTGAATAGATGGCCATATGTGAGATATTTCTTCATTTATCTAAATCCAAATACTTTCTTTAGCTTAATAAATGGTGTTAGTCTTTTGATTCTCTAAATATTGAACTCTTTGTGCAAGCTTATGAGTTTTCTCCAATTATGATAAGTAAACACCATCTGATTTGATTTTCTATTCCTATAATTTATCACACTTTTCTGTAATATTTTCAATTTCTTTACCTTTGATGGCTAGATCATCCATGGCTTTAGTTAATTATGTGGTGGTTTTAGTAGACTTTGAAACTATTTTTGCTGAAGAAGATGCCTTCCCTGTTGTTGAAATTGTTATTGGAATTGTGGCTAATGGAGTGGCTTGTACTGGAGCAGCCTCCTCTTTCTCTTTAAGGAGTTTTTCAATATCCTTTTCCATCTTGGAGATTTGGTCATTCTGCTCAATGATAATTTTGAACAAATCCTCCTTTTCTTTCTCATTCTCTCCCAACTCTTTATCCCGTGGATCTCCTGTTGTTGGGAGTTTCAATTGCTTTCTTAGGGCTGCTATATCTGCATTCTTTGATTTAATTATTTCTTCTACAACTTTGATATCTTTGGGATCATATCCCAATTTTATCACTAGCTCCTCTAAATATATTATCTTGGTATATTTAGCTAGATAATAGACTTTCACTAACTTAAGCTGAATATGAATATTTTTCACCGTGGTTTGGAGCTTAGCAGTTTTCGTGGAAGAAGTAGTTAAAGTACCGAAGATCATTTCACCTAATTGCTTGTGAAGTTCCATTTGATCTATAGGATGAATAGTTGTTGTCTCAAAAGAAAATATTGACTGTTTGTAGTCATTTGTTGTTTGAGGCTAAGGAACCTTAGGCTCTAGAAAATAAATCTTCATTTTTCCTTCTTCAGAGTCAAAGGATGATAAAAGCTTGTTTTGAGAAGTTTTTGTCTGTTTCTAGAATTGAGAAAATGTAGAAACTTTAAGGGCTACATTCCTTCTTTTTATTTATTAATAAGCAGCAAAAATTTTGGGCTCTTTTTTACTTCTCTACCCAAATTCCCTTGGTGGTGATGAAATAGGTGTAAATGTAGTCATTGGGGTCCCTAGATTTGTTGGAGATGGTGGCATATTGTCTTGTCTCCCCAAAACTGATGGAGTGCATGCTCCAAAAAGAAAAATTGGGTGCATTTGTTCAGTATTTTCATGTTGACTATCTTCCTCATTTTTTTTCCTTTGTTTCTTGTTATACACAATGGAATCTCTTATTAGAACTTCTGATGCTGAAGGGGAACTGGTTTCCCTTGGCCTTTTCTCTCCCTTTTCTTGTGCTACTGGAGTTTGTGAAGAGGACATATTTTTCTCTTCATCCTCTTCGAGATTATTTTCTTGCCATTCCTCCTAGTTCATGAATTGTTCGAGCTCTGGTCTGGATGTATGAATATATGGGGTATATTTCTTCTCTATCCTTAACTTTGAAACAATTCCAAAAGGGTCATAAGACCAAGTAAAATTTTGCTTGAAATTCATACCCCTTAGGATAGCGTCTACATCTTGTCCTGTTTCCCTTGTATTGCATATGAAAGGGCCAATCTGTGTTTTTAATTTGAAATTAGATTTCTTCTTGGCTGCCTAAAAATGTATTTGATCCATGTTTATCATTTTCTGATGAATTCCAAAGAAAATATCCTTATGGGAACATACTTAGGAAGCTTGTAGGGGGTTAATTCACAACCATAAATTCTGATTTCTTAGTAGCTTTCATACAGGTACCAGTTACCCTTTTTGTTTTTCTCACTAAGTGTAAAATCCTCTTTATCTTTGAGTGTATCCTTGGCTTTGTATTGATGTTCAATAAGCTTACTTCCACATGCAAAAACTGATCTACAAACTGAATGAAAGATAATTTTTTGCTATTCTTCCTTACGAGAGGGGTTTAGTGAATTACTTATGAAAGACTTCCTTGATCATCCATCTTCTGTAGTTGAAAAATAAATTTCTCTTATTGATAATAAATAAATAAATACATAAGGACCGAGGCATATATAAAAACTCCTCCTTTTAATAAATTAACAAAATTCATAGATCCACTCTACTATAAATTCACCATAACAAAAGATAATTGGTGGATTTTATTCACTTGAAAAAATGGAGAGAAAAGAAAATATATGCTCATAAATCCACTGGTCTGAATTATAGCCCAGAATATAAGAGATAATGGAGACAATTTGTTTGGTCATTTAGGGAAAATGAAGATTTAATATGGAGGATTGGTTTTAGGTATTGGAACATCATTTGACAGAAACGTTTCAAAAACCCTTGCTCTTTATGGAAAGTCCAACTTGTTTTATATTTCCATAAGAAAATCTGGGTAGAAGGGTTTTGTGAGGGGTTAAGCCCTAATTTCGAGCATTTTAGAAATTGCATGAGCATTGATGTAGAATAGTGTTTATCCATTTTTCACAAATACAACTCTTTGAATGGGTATGTAATGAAGTTGACTGGAGGTAAAAAAGTCAGGAAAATATGGCACCTGAGGGAAAATATACTGGGTTAATGTTGAATTCCAGAGGCTGACTTCGTCACTGTTGTCAGGGTGTTTTTGATGGAGCCAATTGTGAATTTGATGAATATTAAATTCACAATTGATCTCATATATATGATAGAAATGGTATACTAATGGTTGATAATCTAAATCAATTGTTGAAGGTGGTATTGAGTTATCCTTGGAAGAAGATTTTCCTTTAGGAGACATTGAAATGAAAGGGCAGTGGATGTTTGTAAATACCTATTAAAAAATAACTCGATAAGGAAGTATAGGTACTCTGAAGAAAACTGAACTAGTGCAGATTCCGCCACTTTTCTTTGCTTACAGTTTCGAATAGCTAGGAAAAAGTGATGAAAATAGAAGAGCGAAAGATTTTGAATTAGAGTGAAAGTGCAGAGTTTAATCAGGGTAATAATGAAAATTGATAGGCGTGGGAGAATTTAATGCGAAGACGTTACGGTTAACGGGTATATGGTAATAGCTAATTGGTAGACACATGGAAGTTTATCATTGGATAAATGGAATGATGTGTGAATGATGACGAGACATCGAAAGTAGTCAAATGGCCAAAGGGAAGTTTTGGGGCCTACCCAGAGGAAAGGGGGGGGGGGGGATGGTAAGTGGAATTGAAGTGGAACTGAAGGGAGGGGGGTGCAGTCTCAATGGTAAGATGACATGTAGCAGAGGTGGTTTTGATTTACGGCTTTACCCAGACCCCCCCCGGATAGAGTTCAGAAGCACTGGGGGTGCAGGTTTGCATGCTCGCTATCGATCCGAGCACATTAGATCTCGGCCCTTCAAATCTAAAAAATGTTTATTAAACATGCCAATAACATGTCACTTTATTACATAATGGATTAACCATATAAACATATTATTAATACTACAAAACATACTTTATTCTAAATTGTTTTTTAAGCAGCATTTTAAGTGGCACGATTTTTCCATTTTTATTTTATTTGAAACAAAGCAATTTTTATTCTTTTATTTCTTTTGACTACACCTAACATCTATTTTGGAAGAATACCTTGAACTGCTTCATATTTTCAAGTTGTTTTTTATCAATTGAATATGGTATTTTTCTATAAGTTTGCTTGTTATCTTTTAGTGAAATCAAAATATCAATACTTTTGCTTGATATAATCGATATCTTGTATAATTGATTAGTTATTGTTAACTAGTTATTTCATTTGATTATTAGAATGATTAAGTGAATTATACATATATGAATGTTGTGAATGTATTCGATTCAATTAACTATTTATTGAATTTACATAATTTGCATTCTAGTTTATTTATGTTATCAGTCTGAAGATCTAAATATTAGGTTTATTGCTAATATTTCAGAATTTATGCATGATAATAATAATAATCGCAGGATATAGAAGAGTGATAATAGATTAGTATATATTTTCTTTTGAATAGATATAATTTCAAACTTTAATTTACAACGATTCTTCCAAAATCTCTTTCAGAACCTCATTCATTAGAATATTCTTTTAGGATTTCTTCATATTTTGGAGCAATGTATTTAGGAGGAAACTGGGGCACATAGTGGGAATCACCATCCAAGATGGATATAATAGGGGTGATTTCAAAGGAAAATATATTTCACTATTTCAGGCCAAGCATGAGAGCAAAATCTTGGTTCTGAAAGAGGCTACAGTGGAGGAGTAGCCACAACTCACCATGAAATTCTCCACATTGTTAAAGAAAGAGTATGTTGCACTCCTATATTCAAAGGAGATTTACAAATATGGTTGGTATCTAGATAGTGGTGACACATGCCATATGACAAGGGAGTGTGATCTATTTCAGCCACATGGCTCATTAGCTACTGGATGCTTGGTGAGGTGTGGGATCCACACTAAAGGAATAATCGATACAAGAGAAGGTTCAATTGTATTTAAGTTAGAATCATGATGGACTATAGCCTTTCATCATGTTCTATATGTTCCTCATTTGAGAGTGATTGTGCTCTCTGTTTCATCCTTGGAGGATCAAGGCTATACAATTGAGTTCAGAGAAGATTTAGTATAGTTATGGTGAAAGGGAGTTGTGTATGATGAGGAATCCATCATACTGGGGATCAGAGAGGGACAAATGTACTGATTATGGGGTCGACCTCTAGTTCGAGAGGGACATAGAGATATTTATGCAACATTTTTGAGGAGGCAAGAGGATCGCCTTACTAGACCCACTTGTTGTGAAATGACCCAGCTGGAAGAGATCACATACTCAGATGATTTCAAAAGAGCTTTAACTGGTAGCCATAGCACATATGAGGTCAAGTTTCCAAATTTAGAGGGAGCAGGCTGCTCGAGTTCAGAGGGAGCAGGATTTTGAAAAACTTATGAAAATTGATTTTGAAAAACTTTGTGATTCTACTCTCATTGATAAAAAGTGATACTAGTAATATTTTTAACATGTAGCTCAAAACCAATGTTATGCATGTTGGTTTCATTATTTTTTCACTTGATAATATCATGATTACATCAAAACACCTCCCAAGGTGTTTATATCAAGTGTGATTAAGTTAGATGTATATATGGTAGCATATTTTTTTTAACATGGTCACAATTTTTCTGAAGGACATATTTACAAAACCTTAAAAAGAGAGGAGCCTACCAGTGTTGAGATCCTCTCTTACATGAAAATATATATGAATTTTTCCCTTATATTAAATATGGGTATATAGCTACAAATGTTTCCATTACAAAAGCATTTAATGACAAGGATACAATGCACATAATTGATTTTCAAATTTCTCATGTAAGCCACCACGTACTAATGACTCAATCATATGAAGAAGGTGGATCACCTTGTATTAGAGTTTACTCAAGGTCAAGTAATACACTTACATGGCCAAATATTATAAAAAATTATTAAAACTTATCAAGTTCATTTTGAATTTCATGCTCTACCTGTGTTCTAGCCTAATGTTAATTTCGATATGCTTGATATTCAACATGGGGAAGCGTTGGTTGTAAATTTTTTTTTTTTTTTTTTTCCTAAATAAGCTTAATCTATTAATCAACAGAAACACTAATATTTACATCAGGAATTAACCAGGACTAGGCCTGAGGTCGAGGCCTGTTAAGCAAAAATTCATAGTTGAGCACTACCCTCTGAGAGGGAAACCAGTGCATATGGTGTTCCAACAAAAAACCCACGCAGGGGAAGCGTCTATTTCTGTAAAAAAGCCTATGAGACTAGACCAAAACCAGAAAGACAAACATAAACATTTTTCATAAAGAAGACAGTGCCATAGCAAAAAACCAGGAATAGTGGAGGCACTACTCGTCCGGTTCCTCTTCCACGACCCTGCACCAAAATTCATCTGGTTCGCCATCAGTATTATACAGGTCCTCTATGGAGTGAATGACCTTCTCAGCAGCTGGGGTGTGCTGTCCATCGCCCGGATGAGGTTGGTGCTGAGCATTAGCAGTTTCAGGGTCCTGAGTAGCAGTTTGCTGCTCATCCTGCTTCAGCTCAATATCAATATTCATATCATTGCCATGACTAGCATCTTCCCGGATTATGTCCATGTCCTGCTCATGCACATCGTCAGCATTCTGCCTTATATCATTCATATCCCCAAAATTTCCAGCTCGCCTGCCTGAAGTGGGAGCCTCATCTTGAGGGGACTCACGGAAAACTATGGTAACCGAGGCGGTGATGCGAGGGCAATTGAGCGCACTTAGGAATGAGAAGTGCCTTGTTTGAGAATGAGCAGGAGCGTACGGGGGAGTGGGATACCATTGCTCAGAGCGAAGGATACGACCACGATCAGCGCGGGAGGTTCTTTCAGAGGCATGAGAGTCCGCAGAAGAGGTGCTGGAGGACGGGGAGGAGCGCCTAATCAATCTCCGGGAAGAGCCTCGTTTGCATCTCATCCTGTTCCTGAGACGAGGCATTCTTTCATTCGAAGCTGGAGAACTGGAAGAGTGCTATAACCCAAGAGAGACGTTGGACAATTGTGAGAGCAAAGGCGAGACTGAAGCTCTGGACAACTGCTCAAACCAATTCCCTGACTCTCGCATACAATTCCCTGCAATAGAAATATGAAGATTGTCGCCGAGCTCTATGCATCCATGAAGCCTGGTTCGCTTACCGGTGACTGTGCGTTCGGAGGAGAGCCGAACAATGGGCGAGCAATACACTGTAATAGGCCTGGGGAAGCTGCTTATGGGTTGCTCGTTCGCCATCCTGTGAACTAAAACCCCAAATCTGCTGCCAACCATCTGCATTAACCTCTCAATTAATGGAGTAATCGCCATGTCCTGTTTACATTGTGTGGAGATATCTCGAACTCCGCTGATGTAATTGTGAACCGCGCCAGGCGTGAATTGCCTTAAATGCTTCATGCTTGTGTTCAGGTGCCGCAGGACACTTGCAAGTCCTCGTGGCCGACGTCTCGCCGGAGTGCCGTCTGTTCGACGCATTCCCTTTACCATTTTAACCACCCGCATCCGGGTAAAAGGTAGTGGGCTTGGCCCGGTTTAGACTAACTACTCGCACGACGAGCTACGACCTTGCTCGGGATCGAACACAAGACCGGTCCGTCATTGCGAGGCCGACTTTACCACTACGCCGCCTCCACGACCTTGTTGTAAATTTATTTTTATAATTCCATCATATACCTAATTAGATTATGAGTCCAAGAACCATCAATATTCGATTTTAGGCTTGCGTCCATAGAATGATATGCATATTCAAAGAGATTCCACTCACAACTCATTTTCCAACAATCACAGAGCACTCACATCGATTCTCTTAAAGACATAGCGAGTTACCACAATGAGGAGTTTTATATTTATTTTTAACTTTCTTAATCTCCCTTTACACAACAAAATTCCATCACATATATAAAAAATATAGCTAAATTCTCTTCCTCTCCGAAAGAGGAAAAAAACAAGATCAAAATTTAGAATTGATATCCCTAAATAACCTCTAACCAACTACCATGTATTTTATCAATAGGGTGACAAGGGGAAGGCACCAACCTCAAACCAATCCATAGATGCTCTTGAGGAAGTTCTTAATGAAGCAAAAATTTATATGTCGATCGATCTGATCCTAACAATCAAGAGGCTTCTCATAAAATTAAATAAGAGACTCAATTTTTTAATTACGATTGAGCCGCAGATAGAAGATATAAGAGACCAAATCAGAATTGTGATGACCCAAATCCGTCAACATAGGGTAAGCAACTCATTTAATTATCCCATTTATTTATTTATGATTTTAATTTTCTCATTCTTCATAAAATAACTCTTTATTTTACAGGGTTTTTTGAGGGATTTTGATCTTCATGGTGAGACTATGGGGGTCAATGTTGGTAGAAGCACCTTTGCTCTGCTTGTGAGTGATGCACTGAACACATCGACGGTTAATGCAACTCCTGAACAGGGTGACATGCCATTATCTGCACCCACTAAGCAACACACAAAAGGATGTGCACATGATGCAGACCGTGATTCCATCACATCTAGTCAAGTAAGCTTTCATGGGTCTACTCATGTTACTAGCACGGGAACACTACCAATTACATTCTTGGTAGATTATGACCATGTTCCCATGAAATTAGAAAATACTACAAGAGTTTAAGAAGTTTTTTACATAGTAAGTATGATCTAATTGAAATTTATGTATAGAGTGTCATTATTTTCAAGTAATGATAATATCGTTTTGTAGGAAATGATACCTTCTATATGAACTTGAATGAGGCATCCTTGCAACTATTTGGGCCCACCATTCACACAAGGTGGAAATTGAAAAATTCAAATTTGAAGGAAGAACTTATCAATAGGTTGGTTGGCCTGTTCGGAGATGGTACCTTCAACAAAAGTGGAGTTCCCGCGAAGGAAGACCTATATTTAAAATATCTGTGAGACTAATATAGGGTTAATTTTCAAAATAACCTCAAGTATGAGCGCCATTTAGTGATTTCTAAAGTGAATGGAAAACCCTCCTAGAAGATGCAAAGGATAACAAAATTTGAAAAGAAGGGAAGACACCACTCGGACGCGGAAGGAATGAGACACTTTTATTAATGTAATTATGATGCTTTGTCATCAATATTGTGACATGTAATTAAGCTTATCAATACCATAAATATAGGCTCCCAGATACATCTAAAGCCACGAAGGCAAGAATAAAAAAACAAGGCCAACATCATCTTGGCCCTAGGGGTTACTCAAAAGTGGCCGCAAAAATTGTAAGTATAAAAAAAAATGCATCCAAATTTTAGATTATTTATAATTTTAATTTAATATTGTAGAAGAAAAAAAATCATGTTATCATGTAAAATTTAAGGGCGAAAAATTCAATGAAACTCCCACAGAGGAACACCTCAAGCTTTCTTACAAGCACAGATATCAAGTAGTTGTTGAATGTAGGACAAGCATGGGGTCTTCACGTACTAGTTTTGATCCCCCACCTGAGACTGAGGTAAATAAAAGAAATGAAGAGCATTTATAAATTAATACTTGTATACAATATATTGGTTTTTATTTTTGGCCATAAAGTAATGTGCTTTATTGTAAAAATAAGGTAGATAGTGTAAATGCATATTTCCCGAGCAATGATATAAGACATGAGCCTAGTGACAGTGGAGTGAAAATTGAAACTGATGCTCAACTTGATTCTGGAGGCATTTCATGTGAATTATAATTTTTTTTAGTATAGATTAGAATTATAAATATTTAAATGCAAATGGTGTATTAATTATAAATCTTCTTGGTTCTACTCTAGAGCATGTATGGGATGAAGCCAAACAAGAGGAGGAACCTATGGCCACATCCAAAAGTATCCCGCTTCCCTCTACTACCGAAGAAGGTAATGAACACTCTACTAAATTTTTATTAATAAAACACTTGTATTAATAATTTATACAAATAAAAATTTAACATTTTATTCTTATTGCAGTTGATGATTTTTTTCCCTTACAACAACATAGACATTTCACCAAGTTGGGAGCAAGACATATTACAGTTGAAGGGGATGACATCCTTGCTTCATACATGAAAACTTGCAAGAAACCAAAGAATAATTGATTGTACTTGTAATTTAATTAGAACGACCTTGTTTCAGATTATGTATAGCATACAGTTCATTATAAATCATACCGAGATCAAATATTTTTTAAACTCTACAAATGAATGAATAAATGTTTACTATATATTTCTTTATTTATGATGTATCTTAATATATTTATTTCAAATATTTCCTAGTATATAGGTTGGGTATTTGGGAATTGAGAGTGATGTAAGGGGGGGAGGGGCCATGAGAGCTTCCACCTTCATGTGGTTGGCCCTATTCAGTAGAGAATAAATTAATATTTGGAAAATATTTTAGTAAAACTCCAAGATCCAACAGAGCAAAAATAAGGTCAATGTTGACTTTGTTGTTGCTTCATCGCGTGGAGGGAGGTTTGCTCCAAGATTAAACTACACCAATAATTTATTCTCAAAACCAAGAGGAACTCATTCAGGTACTCATGCACTCAATTTTTTTAATTATTATTTATTTGTGTAATTGAATTTAATAATTGGTCAAATTTAATCTAAGTTTGCCTCATTGGTATCTTGAATATGTGTAGGACAATGTGTGTCGATTTGGATGTTGAAGAGGAACAATTATTGGACGAAAATATCTCAAAAAGGTAAGATTACATTTAGCATTACACGATAGGTCCCGAATAAACAATATTTACATTGAGAAATGTAGTGCAAGCAAGAACTTGTACATGTTTTATAAAAGCATAAATAAGACATGATAGAGACGTATTGCCCACATTGAACAACTAAGAGAAATTAATGCACAATAAGGATGAACTTATAGGTTTTCAATAGGTTGAAAGGAAATTGTACAAAGAATCAATACAATCATATGGATCTATATGTCCATATGGAGCAATGCAACGGTTGTACAACTTTTGTCTTTCTTTTTTGTGTAGATCATATACCTCATTTTGAGATGTTTATGATGACCATGCAGTTGTTATTTTAGTATCTTGTAGAAGTTTCCTTGAGGTATGTAAAGCTGATGTTGAGAAGAAGTTACTTATGTATCTAAAAAAATCTTTTATTCTTGCACTGCTTAATTTTTCAGTTATTTTGTGATTGATGCTATGATCTGGAAGTAATTTCTACATTATATTAAATTTAGCAATTTATCTATATAAGTAGGATCATATGGATAATAGTCACCTAGGGTTGAATTTTTGTAATGTACTTAACCCTAGATACCTCATGTTATCCAAGATAACCATTAGGTTTTTTTTGAGTCATAAGTTAATTAGGCTGAGTCAATTAGGTTTAAATAAGGTCTTTGGAATTCAAATTTAAAAAAAAAATGCACATATGAGGGGGTCTTGAAAGTCATTTTGCATTTTATAGGGGTAATATCATTTTAGAATAAAGTGTGCTTATGATTATTAATCATAGGTTATATAGTTAATTATCATATCACTTATAAAGTTCCATTATGTAATAAAGTTGGCATGTGAAATAAATTTCCTGCGGGTTTAAAGGGCACAGATCGGGCGCCATCAGATCAACGACCCACATCTAAACCCACACCCCCCAGTGTTTCCGAATAATATTCACGCGGGGGGGGGGCGGTTCCAGATAAATTCATTTCACCCAAACCACTGCTTCCTACATGTCGTAATTTCATCCAAACCACACTTCGCCCCCCCCCCAACCACCCCATCAAATCCACTTACGATCCTCCCCCCCCGCCGCCCCATTCGGTAGGCTTCAAAACCACCCTTTGACTATTTTACTTACTCCCGCCATCTCGTCATCACTCACACGTCATTTTGCTTTCCAGTGATAAACCTCCATGTGTATTTTTATTAACTATTACCATTTATTGTTGGTATATCCTCTAACCATAACATTGTCGTAATAAATCACCCCGCGCTCACCTTGTTTAAAATTTCACTCTTCACTGTCAAACAATTATTTTATACCATTTTGTATGCTCACACTGTTTCCTAATTGTCAATTCTCAAATGCCTGGTCAGAAATGTGTTTTTGGTCGTAATTATATCAAGCACTTCAAATCCAGATATTGGGCATTAAAATACGGATGAAAGTTAAAAGGTCAACACTAGTGGCAGAATATTCAAGGAAAAATATTAGTATTTGGGTTATTTCTAGATCCATAAAAGCAGAGCATCTGGGGTTGACCATTTTTAATGTGGTAGCTCAGTGATCCACTTGAAATGGCTAACAGGACTAAACATCTCATCATGATGCCACTTTACAAAAATGGGCATATCAACATCAAATCAGTTTTATGAAGACCTTAAATCTAGTGTATCATTTGGCCACCTCAACATGGAAGTTTGATTTGATAGGGATGAAAAACATGGGTTTTTAGACATTTTGTTTAAGTAATTAATGGGCACAGTGTCCTTTTCTATTACCAGCTCGACTAAAATAGAAATATCCCTATTATTCCTCAAAGTGATGCAATCCTAGTTGAATTAGGTCTCTAGGTCAATATCAAAGTCTAGCCCAGGTGGCAGACATTTGTAATAGAGATCTCACTCTATAAATGAGAGATTTATTAAATTTGAGGAGGTGGTGGAATGTAGATGAGAGGAATATTATGTAATTTGGTTTCACCAAGCTAATATACAGTTTCAAAACTGTTTTTCAGACCTAAGAATTCTTTTAAGCTTATGTATCTATGTTTTTTCCATTTCTAATATTATCATTAGCTTCATATTCTCATGATTACTTGGAATTCATAAGTATTATGCTCCAAATTCCTTCATGTGTTATGTGTATGCTGTAAAATGTTACCTTTAAGCTTAATTGCCTTAGCTTCCATGAAATACATTTTCTTGTGATTGGAGTCCATTAGCTAACTCCATACCCAATGGTAGCCTTTCATACATATTCCACCTACAAAATCAATTAAAACACAAATAGTACAGAGTTATCCATCTGCAAATATGAATTTTTTCTTGAATATTTTATCTTTTCTTTGAGAGAGCCCTCTTTGACTGGAAGAGCTAACTTTTAGACCAAAGTGGTTTGAAATAGTTTTATTAGGTTGACCATTGGAAAGCCCAATTCATACTAGCCGAGTGATAACACCTCAAAAGGTGAAATATGCCTCTAAATATATGAAAATTTGTCCTTAGCCCCAAAAATTTATACTTGAGGGGAAACAAACCTTCAAAGAAATGGAAGCTCTTCCATTCAGGTTATTTCTCACCCCTTCTTACCTGTAATAGCCCCCAACCACCTCCTTGAAGAGGGTGTCAAACCTCAAGACTCAAGTGGGCCTTTGACCAAACCCATGTGTAACTTAATGCTACATGGCATGATATCAAGTTGGGTGTTAATCTTGTAAAGCTCCCTTTTTGCTCAGAGCCTTCATCCACCTGGTCTTAGGCCCTATTTTTAACCTAAGAACAAGGATATCCATCAATGGCATGTCAAAATAGAATGTAATACATGTAACCATTCCTCCAATTACATGTAAAACATGCCTGAATGGATCCTAATAGTGAAATGCATCTCTGGAAGAACCTTCATCAAGGCAACCATACACCTTCTATATGATTTTTCTTCCCTTGTATGATGAAGAGTTATTAGGCTTGATGGATTTCAAATGTAGATAGCATCCAAAACTAGTGGATATGGGGCTACATATGTTAACCTTTAATATATGCAGAGAATGTGATCTCTGTGAATGAGATGCTTTCTCCTAGATGGAAGATTATAATATTTCAACCTTTTTAATCCACTAAGGACTCTAAGAAATTCTATATAATCAATATATTTTTAATTATGAAGAGCTTTTAGGTAACCATGCATCACATTGACTAGTTTCATGGAACCATGTTGGCCTTCAGAATGCATGAAACACCACAAATCTGGGCCTTACTGTGTTGAAGGAGCTGGTGCTTTGTTGGTATTTTCATTACTCTTCAATGTTTTGTGTTTTTTAACTTTTCTCTTGCATATATAAATCATGAGTTGCTTAACTAAACACATATATGCCATTCTCTTTTTGTTTATTTCTATTTTATCAAATCATTTCCAATATGAAATGATATGGTATTTATTTCTGCGTAACTCTTGGGAAACCTCAAGCTATCATTTTTTAAGAAGATTACGAAGAAATGAAATCCCAATAGAATGGTGCAGAGTAAGGACTCAATACAAGACCATCAAGGTTAAGAAGAGGATCTTTCTCATGTTTTATGTCTTCTGCAAATTCCAATAATACTTGTAAGAAAATTGTTAACCATCTCTTTCTCAAATTTTGTTGAACATATTGAATTGTAATGAAACTAAATTTTAGATGATTCCATGATTTTAAATTCTATAATTTTTTTTTCAATGGTTATGCAGTCGAAATGCAAATCAGACAAATGAGCATCCAATCAGCTAATCTAGCAGGCAATAATGAGTTGGCTTTAGAGGATGCAACATGAATTTCTCCAAAGAGAGGAATGATTTTTCCATTTCAACCACTAGCCGCGTCTTTTGAAAATGTCGAATACTTTGTTGACATGCCCCTTGTATGGAACTTTAGCCTTCAGACTCATATATTATGTGATCCAGCTATTGCCAATTTTTTTTTATTCTCGTACTTGATAGATTTGGCTAACTAATTTTGGATTCATCTGCAGGAAATGAGGGAACAAGAAATGACTAAAGATAAACTTCAATTTCTCTATTACAGGTGCACTCATACTTGGTGTTCTTACGACATTTATGGGGGTTAGTGGTGTAGGGAAGACAACTCTCATGGATGTCTTAGCTAGAAGGAAGATTGGAGGATATTGTTAAGCCTCATATATGCCCATTTTTCCATCGCCTAGTATCATTATTCATAACCTAAATTTCGACACCCTTACACTCATTTCACATCATAATTCCATCAGTTGCCGCCAAATCACGTCCTATGCCTCATGGTTGATAATAATTAGTTTTATTATATTTTATATGATTATAAATGATTTAGTCATTTTTTACTAATGATGGCTTCACTAAGTTCATTTTCTAAAACATTCTATTGTCAGAAGTCTCTACAAGTCAATTTTAACTAGTTGCTACAGAGTTGAGTACGGAATTGTTGTAGGTGAAAATCTAAAGTTTGTGATGAAATAAGGAAGAATCATGAAATTCTGACAAACAAGTTTTTTTTAGAGTACCCTTATTCATGTTACCCAAAAACCATTTTACAAAATTCATCTTCGTGAAGGAATTATGGTTAGGGGAATTTTCTAATGCATTTTTAAGTACAGCTTTGGGTCAAAATTTGGATTTGATTGTTTCGGCCACATCCACGGTTTTGATAAAACTCTAATGCTCAACAAAAAGAAACAATTCCTCCATCCATGCTATGATCAGGATGAACCCAACCATCACCCATTCAAAGACTATTCCAAGAGATTTTGTGCAACTTAATTTTAGCCTTTATGTCTTTGTTTAATTTTTCTAGTTAATTTGTTATGCATAGTTTTCATCGGTTGGATGTCATAAAAGACTGATGATCTCTGTGTATAGGAGGCATAGAAACGATTAATATGTAATTTTGCTATAAAATATTCACACTCAGGAGACATTGGAGATTTCAAAGTGTTTGCTGTATCAACTCATGTTTTGCTGATTCTAATACATAATTCCATATTCGGCATTTAATCTTTGTAAATGTTGACGTATTTTTATTTTTAAAGCAAATTGAATTAACTTGAACTTGTTCCAGGAGTGGCACAGGCCCACGACCACCTGGAAATGAGTTCTATAACTTATTTAGATCGTAGTATTTGTATTCAAAGTGTTGATTTGTATTATGTACTTAAAACTCTCTTTTGTAAATCTAAAGATTAAATACCCCAGAACTCACTCTTCAAACGTTCAAGATTGATGAAAAATTATGCTAAGATCATGATGCTTGAAATATAAATGATTTTATTTTAGGAATGCAGACCGTGGAGAAGTAATTATGATCTGAAAGAAACTTTAGCATTGATTACCAATAGGCCGAGAATGAAATAGATTTATGCTCTGTCAATTTTTTTCGAAATTTATAATGTCACGTTGCTGTGAGAAATTTTTAAGAATTTGAAATTGAATGCAATTTAATTTGATTGGTTCTGGAGTAATTGTTTTGGTTTAGTTAATAACTATTTGAAGGTTTGATTTTTATCATTTAAATTAGGAACAAAGCTTAGATTTTTTATTCCTTTCCCAATGTTGCCATTGTCTAAGTGTGAGCGGTGTGAGGTATGTTAAGTTGATTGAAACAATCTTCATTTGAAGTTCAACCCAAAAAATAGAATTTCTTTTAGTTAGAGGTTTTCTTACTTTTACATAGCATAATTATCTCTTTTTAGAAGAAGGCATGTAAATGAATTCGATTGTGTAATTATAAATCTTAAATTTTATATTGATTGATTTAGCTCTATTTACCTTTGAGTTTGATCATGAATTTCTTAAACACGGTGTTATCACAAAATCTGACCCTGATAGGCTACTGATCAAGTAGACTTTGAGTAACTTTTTCAAACCAATCTTTTGGCTGAGGCTTAGCCTCCTCAACCTGAGAGGGCTCTCTCAATAGGTTTAAGATTTCCAATTAATGATTAGATGGCTAACTCTAGAAATAAAAAGGGACAAAAATGTATAACTGGTTGAAATACTGATTAAAAAAACATCTATTGGGCCATGGAGTCAAATCAGTCTTCAACAAAACATTATAATCAGTTAAACATGGAAGTCAAGGCACTTGGAGTTTAGGTTTATAAGTGAAAACAGTAACACAGTGAATAAGCATAGTCTACAAGCATGTGAAGGAAGTTCGAGAATTTTTCAATGAATTCTAAGTAACACATGCTCATACCACTGCAAATAGGTAATTTAAAAAGGCCATAGAAAGATGATATATATAAACTCCTTGTGAATCTTGAGTAGTCAAACAAATCTCTGTATTAAGTTGAAAGATCACAGTAACATACAATAACACAACTGCTTTGCTAATGAAAATGCCAACCTTGAGGAATTCGACCTCATGCTTCATATAGAGTCTTTACATTTCTTGGATTCCATTATCCATTACTAGGAGAATTCTAATTTCTAAAATTGACACCTATCTACTCATAAAACAAACTCTTAATTACAAACTAACATCTAACTGTCTTCTAGGAGTTCTAATACAAATAGGAGTGAAACTCCTAAACATGTCTCAAACAACCTTATCTAAAACTTAAATATTTTCTTTTACAGCTTCTAATACATGTCTTCGACATTTATGATTCTTCCAGCCTTTTGGTAAACCTTGCAGATTCATGACCTAACTGTCCTAAAAACCAAGAGATAGAGTTTCCTGATTTTTAGCCCTTAACCTCCATGCTTATCTTCGAATAGCTTTGCTGGCATTAATGATTGTTTTGTATATGTGACATGTGCTAACATTCCATTAATACTTCAACCTTCCACCTGTGCAAAAAGGAATCCTCGAAAAAATGGAAAGGAGATGAGACATGACTACGCTAGGAAAATAACATGTTTTCGTAGTGCAATTTTTTATATCATTATAAAACACTTCCTTCGACCATTTCTTTCTTCTGCTTTTCAATTTGAGTCTTCATCTGTGATCTTGATATTTCCACCAGTAATACTGAAATTTGAAAACCAACAGTCCTTACCTCCCAAATACATGCACAAAATGACAAAAATTCACCTTCAACAGTTTCGTAGCGCGCTACAAAACTACTGTGTATGTTCCCTTTAACACAGTTTTTCCAAAAATTTACAATTTTTAGGATATTTAAAATTTTTCAAGGATTGATATCAACATTAAATAGCTTTAAAAGATGTTCAACTTCAAAAAAGATCTTTTTCTTCACGACAAAATTGTTTCAAGGATTTATCATTTATTGCCTTGTTTCATTATTGTTGTAGCTTCTCTTCAGATTTTGTCAACTGTATTTCTAGGTCTTCAATCTGCCTCCTCAGTTTCCTGTTGGTAGCCCTTAACTGAACATTCATCATTCTCACATATCTAGCCTCTTTAATTGCAGGAACAATCCAAGTAAAGTACTAAGCTTCATTGCTTATTTTTTCTGGTTTGGAAACCTTTTCAAGTTCCCATGAAGCCTTTATCCTCTTGAAATTTGTCTTTTCAACAGCATGCCTTCTTGCTCTCTTTCTTAGTCTAGCAATTTCATAATTAGTTGATTTCAACCTTTCTTCCATTTCTTCATAACTGGTTTTTTCTGTCTTAGTGGAAACTACTCTATTTTTGTCACCTTTAGGTATTGGTGATGAAAGGTCTATAAAATCCTCCTGAACAGTGGAAGCTTTCTCTGTTTCTCCTAACTCAATATTGGACTCTTGCATCTTTTTAGATTTCCTAGTTAAAGGCTTTCTGGGCTTGAACACAAATGCTGCAACCTCATCCTCGAATTCTAGTTTCTTAGAAGATTTCACCTTCTTAGGTTTTCCTTCATCAAATTTTATGAAATCTACATGTACCAAAGGGGATTCTTCAATATCAATGGCTTCTAAAATATCATTTAAGTTACCCTTTAAGCCTGGACTTTCTCCCGAGATCACTGATTTACCCTTCACCTTTTCAATTTGACTTCTAGTCAATCTCCTTTGAACTGGTTTGTTAGCTGACTATTCTTGTGGAATTTCTTTAATTTCAGCTATATTTTCTTTTGTAGGTTGAGGAGTCTCAAGAATAACCACTGATGCTTTACTAACTTGCTCTTTTACTTGCTTTCTAGGTTTCAGCTTGACAAATATTTTTGACCTGGTCATTACAGGCTTACTGGTTTCTGCTGGTGGGGTTTCTTTAGCCTTAGGGCTAATGCCTGTATCTTGGTTTTCCACTCCAAAACCACATAAAAACAAGAATGAAGACCATTCTCTGTTGATCCTTTGAAGTTCATGTAAAACTATCATTTTAATTAGACCATGATGAAAAAGGGAAGTTTCACATCCTTGAGTTTTCATTTGCACTTTATCTGCCGTCTTAGCTATACTTCGATACAGGAATAAAGGAAAATCTAAAGAAATCATGCCAGTAAAATGTAACAGGAGTTTAAAATGATATGAATATACTTTATAATATCTTCCCTCACAGGTAAAATACCTTTGAATGTTGAAGAGAAAGTTGGCATATATGTCTTTGATGTAGCTCCTTGGTTTTGCCTTGGTTAAGTCTGTTTCTGCAAATTCTGGCTTCAGAAACACTTTACATGGTTCCATATCAAATTTGAAATTTTGAACCATGTATCTTGCCACCTAGGAATCTCTGTCACCAAAGCTATGATCTCAAGGGTTACTGCCAAGTTTAATATTCCAATTTTTGTGTTTGAGCCAGTGAAATGTAGAGCAAATTCCTTTGACACTTGATTGTGTCCTCCCTGCAATTTTTTACAAAATCTTTAACACCCTGTTTTCTTGAAAGCCTCCATCACTGATTTATCTTTGGCTAGAGCCTCTATTCTTTCAGGCTCTATTCTTAAACAGTGACCAAAACTGTGGTTTTTCTTTTCTTCTGTCATCTTTGCCTTTGAATTCCTGTAACAAATCAGCCTTGCTTGAATTTATGTTTATCAGCCTCGCTTGCTTATGGTAGTCAGTGTCACTTGTTAATGGTGATCAACCTCGCTTGAAAAATAGATGAGAGAAGCTTTGGTAAGAGATTACCATAAGCTTAGCATTCGAAAATGATTTGTTTGATTGTTTGCATGCAAACTGCAATAAGAAACCCACCAATCCTTTCGAATTTGAAATTACCTATCATGATGACCCCTACATTCGAAATGATGGATTTGAATGGTTGCATGCCTTAGAAATGACTCCTAGCTTACACTTAATAATGAAAAATTAATGGAATTTGATTGAATTGATGATTTGACAAGACTGCCTATGAATCCGCACTTTCGCAGTGCGCTTAGTTCATTTTCAGGGGTTTGCGCTATGAAAATAGCAGTGTTTTCGTAGCGCAAAATAGACTTTTTACATTCTATGCGCTATGAAAACTTGGTTTCGTGGCTAATTCAAAACATTTTTTAGATGGTTTAAGATATGACTTCTAAAGAGGATTTGAGACCTTTAAGACATGGAATAAGGTTTTTAAAATTTATTTGAATATGAAAATGAGACTTTTGAGACTCTTACGCTATCACATACCCTTTAAAGCATGAAATGACCCAACACCTATCTAAGACCATGACTAGGAATGATGTAAACTGTCCAAGTTTAGAAAAATCTTTTATAGTGATAATAGTGGCTCCACTTGGGATAGTGTGCCCCTGTGGTACACTAAGAACCCGCAGTTCCAGTGCTATCAATTTTTGATAAAACATAAAAAACTTTTATTTGATTTGACAAGCATCTTCTTCAAATTGTTTGGGCCTTCACCTCGGGCTTAAGCTCTCTTTTTTAGCTTGTCATTATTAGCAATAAAACTGACAAAGATGGAATATGTACAATGTCATGAGTGATTGATAAAACTTCAGCAAATATAATTCTTTAGGAACCTGCCATTAATAGGCCCTCTAGCATATGATCCTCCATCAATTTCCTACAATATATAATTGTTGTTCCCATGAAAACCAGCAATCTGAAAAGGACCCTTCCATAAATTCTTGAACTTACCATGCTTTCCGTTGTCCTCAATTTTGGCCTCCCATTTTAGCACTTTGTCTTGTATTTGGAAACTGTTTTCTTTAATCTTCTTATCAAATGTATTTTTAATTTTGTTTTGAGCATGTTGATGGCTGTCATAGACTTCATTTCTCTTTTCCTACAAAGCTATCAGCTGGTTGATCTTCCTCTAAATGGAATTTGGTTCCTCTTCAAGTCCTTGAATTAATTTCATGACCGGTAGCCCAAGTGATGTCGGAAAAATAGCTTCAGCACTATAAAATAATTCATATGGCGAAGTCCCAATTGATCTCTTTGTACATATCCTATCAGCCCACAAGGCATACTTTAGATTTAAATTCCAGGCTTTCTTGTTCTCCTGCAATACCTTTTTGATTATTATTACAATGCTCTTATTTGATGATTTAGCAAGACTATTTCCTTGCAGATAGTATGTTGTAGAGTGTCCAAGAGTGATATGGTATTGATGACAAAAATTGATCATTTTCTTAGACTTAAATGCTTGAGCATTATCTGTTATAATCTTCATGGGACAGCCAAATATAGACAATATATTATTCTCTAGAAAAGAAATAATTACAGAGTCATTAGCTTGCCTTGTTGGGATCACCTCTATCCATTTGGTGAAGTAGTCCGTTGCTGTGAGAATCCAGCGATGCTATCCTGATGATGATGGATGTATCTCTCTAATAAATTTTAACCCCCATTGCTGAAACGGTGCTTCCACATAGATAGGAACCAAAGGTAGAGGTACAAACTTTCTGCTTCCTTCAAAAATTTGGCATTCATGACATGCAACAATTCTTTTGTAAATGTCTTTAAACAATTGTTGGCCAAAAATATCCCACTCTTAGAATCTTATTTGCTGTAGCCTTCCAATAATGGTGTCCTCCGCAATCACCTTTATGTAATTCTTTAATGAATTTATCAGCCTCTTCTTCAAGTAAACAATTAAGCAATATTCCACCTGTATCTTTCCAAAACATATTTATGTCAAATAAAAAATATCTTAAATATTTCAGCTTAACAAACCTTGCTTTGGACTTTGTTAGATCAGCAGGAGCTTTGTGATGCTATAGAACAAAAACCACATCCTTATACCACTTTGAAGTAATGTATTTATCATCAATTTGGACCAATTCTTCCTCATCATCAGAAATTTATGATATTTCTGCATTCAGATTTATATCAAGATAGTCCAAGTTTGATTGAGTCATTAACTTTTCCAAGCCTTGTCCCTTCACCAACTTTGTTGGTTTGATGTCTATATCATATTCCAGCAATTTTGCAATCGATTTTCCCCTCTTACCATTACTTGGAACAAATGCCACAATGTGTGTTTGTAGAATGTTGTTGGGTCCCGTGATTTGGCTGATTGGCAAGCCAAATGACAGTGTAACATCAAACCAAGCTTTGGAGCCCAAGGACCTAGCCTTCCTGGACTCAGAGAGGGCTCTCTCTATATGTGTAAGGGATATCTGTGTGTTTGCTTATTGTGTTATGATTTTAGGCTAGTTATGAAGTAAGTTTTTTGGTTTTGGTTTTTTAAGTTGTGAGGGATGAAATTGATCAAAGATATAAAATAGGTAACAAGATGTTAGATCAACTGGGCTATGGGGTCAAAAGGTCAAGAAAGCTATTAGATGACAATACAAGGTTGTTGAAGGGCCGATTTGATTCAAGGTAGAAAGTATCTTAGGGAAAAATGGAGTAAATTGACATCAAGTTTGTGAACAACAAAGAGTTTCAAGCATAACTAGTTTAATAGATAACATAAACATGGTAGGGCAAACCATTAATCATGCAAAATGTAACTACAAGCTAATCAATACATAGAAATAAACATTCAAGCCATGCATAGAAGTATATGACCCTCTAACTTTGGGAAATGGCTATCAGACTTTGGGGAAAACACTTAAGGAAGACAAACAACTTAACTTACTATGCCAGAACTCCTAAACACAGTACTTCAAGTTATTAGGAACTTTGAACAACAAGATTTGCATAGTTTTAGGCAAAGGGCTAGATCGAAACTAGGCCTCCTTGGTTCAACAAAATGATAATCTAATCAGTCAAAGAGAAATTTCATGGATGGAACTATAGCTAGCCATAGGTAAGCAGGGCGTACCGTAAGTCATACTTAGCATGTATAAAACCATGAATGAAACGAGCAACAATATCCTAAATAATTAAAGAGCAGTCAAGAATTCTTTAATGTTAGTTAGGAAGAGGAAAACAAAGAAGCTATGAAGAAATAGGAAATTTGAGGTGCCTCCATGGGCATGTCTCAAATTTTTTCTCTATTGATCTATAGCAAGCAAGAAACATGTATTCATGAATGGAAACTAGAAGACAAAACAGAGAAAGAGACACTATACCATTCTACCAAGTCATGGAATCCAACAACAATCCTCTATTCATCATCCAAGAACATCCAAGAGGCAATCCAAAAGCATGAGACAAGTATTTCTTCCAAAGCTTATATGACCATATATTGCTTCTATCATCAAGTTCAGTCTTGTTTTACAATGAAAGCCTTTGTAATATATAGGCCAAAGTGAGGAAAACCTCATGGTTCAACTTGCCATCCTATTGGCCTAATCAAAATATCTAAACTTGTCCTTGAGGCTTTGCAAAGCCCAAGGCACAAAATATCTCATAAAATATCTAAAAAATGCTAAAAGAGAGAATTAAATTGACTTTTCATAAATTTTCATGTGCAAAAATAGCTAAACGCATATGAGGAAATATCAGTTTTTAAAGGTTCAAAATTTACATCAGCAAAAGGTCCCCTAACTTGCCGGCAACATTTGGCAGCCTTCCTAATGTCAAAACAAGGCTCATGATAGCTCGTTGGAAACCTCTAAGTGTCTATTTTCTGGAACAACTAAAATTTTCTCGATATGACACCTAAAATTCCTCCAAAACTAGGTCTGTGTGTAAAAAACCAAAAATTACAGTTTGCTGATAGACTGGGCAGAGTGTGTAAAAAGCGAGCATTTTTCGCCACTTTGGGGGAGAAAATGATCTCCAAATGTCCTGAAAATAGCTAAGTGTGTGCTCCTGAAATTATGGCATCCAATGATACCATTCTCCTCCTTTTATGATTCCCCCAAATGAAATGGCGAATTTCATGAATTTTGACCAAAAACTCAAAAATGCCAAAAAACCAAACTATGTCAAAATGTGCCCAAAATCGGTGAGGATGACCCTCAAGGGTTTTTAACAACATGTTCTAAAGCAGAAGCCACAATATGAAGTCTTGATGTGTCTTTTCTCAGTTTCCGTGCCGGGCGCTTCCCTTTAGCTTCCTTGAGCTTTTCTTGGTTTTCTTCTTTGTTGTTTGGTATTCTAGCTTTGGTGAAGAAGTCATGGCCCCTTGCCTAGGAGAGGCAGTTAGCGCATGCTTTGGAGGATGCCCTTTATGATCCATGTTTTGTATTTGCGGGCCCTTATCATTGCTTGCTTGAGGGCTGCCTTGTTTTTCTTTCATCACTGCCTTACTGCCCATCACTTTGCTCTTTGTTATCACTGATATGTTTAGCCTCTTTGCCTTGTTCTTCATCATCACTAAAGTCATATCTTTTAGTATTGTGTTTGAGTCAAGAGGCTTTTAATAAGACATTTCTGTGGTTTCTTGAAAAGAAGTCCCCTTTGTTTTAGCACAAAAACCTTCCCTTCAAACACTGCTTTTATGAAATCACTGTCATTTTAAAAGACTAAACAAAACACTCCTTAAACTGATAAAAGCACTCTTCCCAATCATCATCTTTCCTTTATGAGATCACTGCTTCTTTTGGATTTGATTGGACATGGTGTTCTTTGAGATCATGTTTTCAAAGACTCCTTCAGATCTGTTAAATACCCTCTACACACATTCTGTTATAATAAGTCTTTGAAAAAACAAGTGCACTTTCCCTTTAACTGTCTCCTAGCCCTTTATAAACATTCAACAAGCCATTACCCTTCTATCACTGCTTGGGAGGCATCTTGACTTGGATGCGCTTCTGAAAAACCAAACTGCCTCAAAAGTTATTGAAATGTGTTTTTTAAACAAAACTCTGCCTTCCCTGTCAACTTACTGTTTGATCAAGCAACAATGGTTTCAAATGCTGTGTGAAATGCACTCCTTTGCTATTAGGTCTATGTTCCTCCCAAGCACTGCCTTTTCCTCCCTTTGTATACCAAACAGCCAATATTTATAATGAACACACCGTCAACAAAGATAAACATAGTCAAAGTGACTTTTCTGTGTTTGTGGTAAGGTCACCCTGCTTTTGGTACTTTGGAGGACACAGGACAGCCTTGTTTTTTGGGTAAAGGCAGAACAAAAATCTTCTTAGTTCAAAACACTACTCTCTTCTTTGTATGCTTTTCAACAAGTATATTCAGCACTATTACACAGTCCAACAAAGTGTATACATAGTCAAAGGTCACTGTGTAATAGGATAAGGTGATAGAGCTTATTTTCTTCAGTGTGAGCTCAAAGACCTGTAACATTTAACAACAAAAATCCTCTTTAAACAAAACACTGCCCTCTTTCTACTTCACTATTTCCTCATATCCAGTTTGACAACACCTCTGAATGCAAAGGTAGCTTTACTCACTGACTATGCTCTATGGAATGGAAAATCAAAACCCTGTTTTTTGCCTTGTTAACACAGAGGAAACCTTTGAAAAAGGCAAAACATCATATAATGACCAATGCTGTTTGAACATAGACCCATAGTTGCACCTTTCAAAGCCCTGTTCTTCTTCTTTCAATACTGTTTGAGGGCAGTTTCATGGCCTTTTCTTATCAACAAAACTCACAAGCTTTTAATGTTTCATCTCTAGCCAATAGAACTACAACAAATCTTGTTCTTTTTAAATAAAAACACAAAAATCAAACTTGTGATTTCACCTCGTGAGTTTCATCCCTTTCGCCTTCTCTTAGCAGTCTTAAAAGAGCAAATAGGCACATAGAATACCTATGAAATTGATGATGATGCTTATTGAAGATTTTGATCCGCTTCAAGAGTTGTTTGGAGGCATCTCGGACGTTGGATTTATGCGCAACACTTTAGAAGGAGAGAACGCCGTGCAAAACACAGTCGGGTCACTTGTCGGGCCCTTGTGACCAGAAGCTATAGGTGTGCCGTGCAACTTCTTTCTCCTGTGTAAAATGAGCGCGTGAATGCGCCGCGCAATCCCATAGGCGCGCCGCGCGGTGAAAAACCTCGAAAAACTTGTGAATTTTCTCAATACTTCTTCTTTGACTCAGTTTACCAGCAAAGGAGGAATTTTTCTTCATTTTGAAATGCCAAACAAGTGGGGGCAATGGTCTCTAGCTCCTGTATTTGAAAAAGTGCAAAACCCTTTGGTGCACTTAATAAGGGTGTTTGAAAACGTTCAAAAAGGCCTTTGTTTCTTAAAATCAAAACATGGGTTTCCTACCTTTTATGAAATCATAGCCAAGACTCCCTTTTTCTCAAAAAAAAGCATAATGACAATGCTTATTTTTATAAGCCAGACCTCTCTTTTGAAAATGGAATAACCTTTTAAGAATTCTTAAAACTTTGACTGTTTTTTCGACAGAGAGAAAACTGTCTTCCTTTTGATATTCGGTACTGTAGGAGAAATTTTTTTTTTCTCTGAGATATATGAGGATTATAGATGTGCCTTCAATTGATGTTTTTCTTTGATTTGGGAGTGAAAACTCAGTCACAATTACCCGGGCTTTGTTATCACCTTTGACACATTTTTCATAGGGAAAAGGCCTTCCTTTTGATAGTGGCATGCTCACATTTCCTTTACCGGGTTCCAAGACTTGAAACACATATCATGATCTCTCTTGCACTTTATGACCCTATATACCTTTCACCCTCTGTCTTAATCTGCTGAAGAGTGTTTGATGAGCATGCTTGACAGGGGTTTCTCTTATACATTTTGAAGGAGGTCACTTCTTCCTTTTCTTCAAACTAAACTGACATTTTTGCTCTGGATACTTTGAAGGAAATGATGCCCTGTTATGAAAATGATTTGACTGTTAGGTGTCCTTTTTAAGCTCATCTTCTGATTGTGGGTGCAAAAATGCAGTTGCATTTGCTCATGCTCCACCCATCTCTGTTCATCTAAAGGGAACTTCTTTAACACCTCTCTTTTTACTCAAAATGCTTTGGTAAGGTACCTTTGACCTTTTTATAAGGAACATGCCTATATTTGCTATGAAAGTTTCTCCAAAATCTGAAAAACATGCCAAAGTCCTTCTTGCATTTAATGAACAAATGTGTCTAGTTGCAATACCTTTCTTGGGAAGAACTAAACTCAAATTTTCCTTTGTCAACTTATGATGAGTAATCAAAAGGAAATTCCCTTATGAGCAGGAAGATCAGTAATCTTTGCAACATGATCATCATCATTGGCCTGTGTAATGACTTGTCCCTTAATCATCAGCAAAATTGTTTTATTTTGGGCTTCAGACTGTTATATTGGAAAGAAAACTTGATAAGAGATAAGTTTAACATTTTGGATTGCAGTGGTACCCATGCATTCCTTCTTTGTCATTTTACATTATTTCTCTGTTTCATTGACTATCTCTTACTGTTCTTACCACTTATATTTTGATCAGTCAAACCTTGAAATCAGTCACTTCCCTGGTCCTCTGCTTATGAATGACAGAGGCCTCTCTTGAAAAAATGTCTGATGTTCTTTTAACCTCTGTCTCAATCAAATGCGGAATGTTTGATGAATCAAAATATTAGTGGCTTCTCTTATACCTCTGCCTTGAATCATCATTTTAATGTAGAGATCCTCATTTGTTGTCTGACTATTTATTAAAAACAAATTTGTCTTACAATCAGTTGCAACTCGTCAAGTCAAAATTTGGCCATCGCACTCTGCTTATAGATGAAGGAGGCGCTTTCAAAAACCCTCTGCTTATAAATGAATGAGGTTCTTAGTCATGTCACAGCATCAGCCTCTTGACAATGTTGTTTTTCCTTTTACTGTCCTTTCAGGCTTTGAATGAGGTCGCAAGAGCTTGATGAAAAACTCTTTGCTCTGTAACTGTATCTCAGGCTGAAGATCACATTGAGAAGCAGTTGTCTTCTCATGTGGAGCCAAAATTTGTATTCTGAGATGCTGGTATGTTTCTGTCCCTAAAAGATCCATCAAACACTGTAAAAACACCTAAAATTAGCTTGACTTATGGTCTATGTATTGCTGAGACTTAAGGGTGTATTAGTGGCGTGACCTAGGGCTGTAACCAACTTCATTAGCAGAGTAGGAAGGTCTGTTATGACTGGTATATAGCAGATGGAGGTTTTTGGCTCTTTGATAGTTTTCCAAGGGAGAAATGCCTTAAAGCGCCACTTCCTAACTTAGGGGAGACTGTTTGAATAGATTTAGATTGTCTCTTTAGAGTTGATGGGCAGACTAGTATGGCTGAGGCTAGGTAGGATTTAATAATGAGGTTTCATCTTGTCATGGGTAGACTGAAAAGGTAGGTGGGCAAAAAAATTTTATGGGTGATTTCCCAGCTGGTAAATTTGACAAATTTTTAGATCGGCTGTTGGAAAACTTGGCTGTTACAACTAGTCATCACCAACAAGTAAAAAATAATTATGACTAACAGTGGCTCCATTTGGGGAGGGAAACTCCTTTTTAGGAGGTGTCTATAATTTCAGATCTTTGGCTTATTAAGACCAGTGCCTTACCCATTGGCGTAAATTTCACTCTTCTTTGATATTACTTCTGAAAAGAGACAGCATGATTAGCATCAATGATATTTCTACCTACCCCACTATCTTTCCTAACATTTTTTCTTCTCTTTGGCGCATTTGAACTAGTAGCCTTTTGACAATGCATATTTTTTATTTTTGAAAAATGAACCTATCTAACTCTACACTTATATCTGCCGGGAGTTCAGATTAAACTGATGAACTCCTTCATTACTCTACCTACGCTAGATCAACTGTCAAGGTTAAGCTGTTTGACAGGATTTTTTTCTCTAATCTAAAACACGAAATTGAAAAGATGATCAAATCAGGGTTAGACAGTCTGATTTGTCATGTATTTGCGGCATGAAAGACAAGCTACACACAAATATTATTTTGCATAAAATGGAAACTAGAAAAAACAGGGCTAAGATGCACAATTTGTTTTTCATCCCCACTTCCCTCTTTGGTTATGTTTTGGGTGTGTGGAACCAATATCTTTTCCTAATCTACTCTCTTTGATAAGTCAAGCTTACACAATGTTGACCATCTTTTCCACTCACTAACTTATCAGCAAATAAATTTAAAACATGTTCAACTATGATTAGGCTAGATAACTGAACAAGATATTTGAGCACTAGTAGCGACATTTAGACTCGCGCGCTTTCAAAATGACTATTTTTTTGGGTATGGGGCTATACCATTGTTTTTTAGAAACTGCCATGTTTTTCTACTTTTTACTGTTTTGTATTTTCTTCTTTTTCACTTTTTCTTCAAACAAACTAAAACTAAAAATATGCTCACAAGGCTGAGCTTATTTTTCACAGCTATATATCTATCCTAGTCTAAACTACACAAAACATACATTCATTTGGTGAACTCTTCTTTCCAAGATAGCCAGTCAAGTAGATGATTGCATGGTTGATCTTGGTTTAGTTCTTTCATGATGCTGAAGTAATGAAAAGGCCACTCCCATTTGGTTTGTTTTCGGACAGTAGTGCTTAAGTTTTTTCTCGTTCTTGGTAGTAACTTGTTTATGATAGAACCCACTACTCCTTTAGATTTCTCAAGGAAAACAACAAATGGATCTTGGAATAATACCTGATCTAGAGGATTTGAGATATAGACCTCATTTAGGATTACTCCCTCCTTTACTTGACTAACCTTGGGATTCTTTTGAGAAAGAATCCCTTCTCCTTCTTTATGATTATTTGATTTGGCAACTCCAGAAAGTAGTGTTATACTACCTTCAAACAATCTTGGTACACCTTGATTTAGTGAGATGATTCCTGTTTGTGAGCCATTATCCTGATGAGTAGGACTATTCTTTAGCACTAGGTCTTCTTGAGAAGATATTTTAGTTTCATCATCAATCTGTTCTGTACTTTTAGTATGAGAAAATACATTAGTAGATAAGTCAGTAATAGAAAACACATACATATCTTCTTCACTGAATGGTTTGGATGCTGGTTGTATGCTTAGGATTTTATTGGTTTCTTCTTTTGTTGAAAGGAGTGGTGTCTGTCTCTTTTTCTGGGTGGAACTATGATGTCTCTCTTCCTTTTGTGAATGCTCACAAGGATGAATGTCTTTTTGAGGAAGTATTTCAACCTCAACAACAATTTGTTCTATTGTTTCTTTATGGGCAATTTCTTTAGTAGGTAAGGCAGTAGTGGATAACATCTGATCTATTTCCTTTTCAGTTAAAGGAGGAGGTATTTTCTGTTTTCTTTGGATTGGGCAACAATTTCTTTCCATTTTTTGTGGAAGTTGATCTTGTGGCTGAATGTCCTCTTGTATTTTAGAAGGAAGGGCAGATGGATTGTTATTTGTTTCAACCTTTTCAAAGAGCTCTTGTGGATCCTCTCTTATTTCTTGATGGGTAGTTTGGGTGAGAAAATTATGGATCTCCTCTAAAAAATCCTCAGGATGCCAATTTCCTAAGTTTTCTTCAATGCTTACAAGGTGTTGTATGAGGTTTTCAAATTGATCACAACAATTTTCAGCCAATGATAGAGATGGAAAATGCCCTATATAGCGTTTACAAAATACTTTGTGGAAATCGCTCAAAGAAAACAAGATGCCAGGTTCTAGGCTTTCATACCATTCCCTTGCCTTTTCTTCTAATGTACCCATGAACATTTTCATGAGGCAGTCCTCATGCCATTCAACCTTTAACCTCCATACATGTATATGCAAATTGATGAGGTGTAAAAATGGGTCGTCAACATTTTCATCTAGAAAGAGAGGTAGGTTTTTTTCCCAATCTACGTTTGTAGGCATTTTGTGTGGGAACCCAGGGATATGTTCTCTGCTCATTGGAGCATATCTCCTTTGTGTCCTCAGGTGGAGGATTTGAACTATGCTGTCCACCATCAGCATCATTGGGATTGCTTACGGCATTCCTGGGAGACTTTATAAGGACTAGTGAGGAAATAGGCCTACTGGAGGCTAGTGGAGTCGCCAAGTGGATTTCTATGAGAAATATGATCCACCACCAACACTATCAAAGATGCTTTGGGAAAAAGTTTAATAGCAAACTTTGAGATGGAAACTTGCAAAGAAGAGTGATTCACTTGGTTTCAACAGTTTGCTAGGCTGCATGGACAAGCTAATGGTTCTCTTGGCAAGAAGGTTTCTACTGATCTCTTATGTTTATGGTGAGGTGTTCTGAATCGCTAAGTTACACTTAGATTGTCACATATTACAGGGTTTCCATCGTAAGTTTAAGTTTCTGGAAGGATGCGTTGGCAGAAAGGTATGGTTTATGAATTTTTTGGTTTTTTTATGGAGTTTTTAGGCCTACTGGAGGCTAGTGGAGTCGCCAGGTGGAACTTGGTTGTTTTTGTAAAGACGTAGCTATGGTCCACCACCAGTAACTAGGGTAAAGCCAATCTGGGAATATTTTGGGGTTTTTCTGAGTTTTATGTGTAGCCTATGGTTTATCTAAAGTATTCTAAACTTGTTCCGACACTTTGCTAGGGTGGTGATAACAAAAAGAGTTTACTTTAAATGATTCTACGGATTGCTTGCCTATGAGGTTTGGAAGAGCTTCCTATGACTGAATCATCATTTTGCTAAGATGGTGAAAAAGTTATATTCTACTCTTCTAAGTTTGTTTGAGATTTTGAGTGTTCCTAAGGGATACCTAGGGTGTTTTGACTCAAGGTCCCACCGTGATCGCCATTATGTTAGTGAGCGGTGGGATAGGTCGATCGGATAGTAATCTAGAGTTCAGTAAAATAATAAGGCCTACTGGAGGCTAGTGGAGTCGCCAGGTGGATTTTTAGTTGTTTTGAGGTATATGTGTATGGTCCACCACCAATACTGTCAAAAACCAATCTAAGGGAGATTTTTTTTTGGGGGGGGTTTTCTGAGTTTTATGTAGTCCTGAGGTTTGGAAGAGTTTCCTATAACTGACCCATAATTTTGCTAAGATGGTGAAGGAGATATTTTCTACTCTTTGGACAACACTTAAGTTTTCTAAGTTTGAATGAGACTTCGAGAGTTACTAAGGAGTACTTAGATTGTCACTAACTCAGAAGGTCCCACCGTGATCGCCGTTATGTTAGTGAGTGGTGGGATAAGTCAATAAGATAGTATTCTTAAGGCTACTCGAATGTTTAGGGAATCTAAGTTTGTATATCACTTAGAGTCCCACCGTGATCGCCATTATGTTAGGGAGCGGTGGGATAAGTCAGCCGGATAGTAATCTCAAAAGTCTCTAAAGATTAGGGAAACTAAGTTTGTTTATTACTCAGAGTCCCACCGTGATTGCCATTATGTTAGGGTCCCGTGATTTGGCTGATTGGCAAGCCAAATGACAATGTAACATCAAACCAAGCTTTGGAGCCCAAGGACCTAGCCTTCCTGGACTCAAAGAGGGCTCTCTCTATATGTGTAGGGGATATTTGTGTGTTTTCTTATTGTGTTCTGATTTTAGGCTAGTTATGAAATAGGTTTTTTGGTTTTGGTTTTTAAAGTTGTGAGGGATGAAACTGATCAAAGATATAAGATAGGTAAAAAGATGTCAGATTAACTGGGCTATGGGGTCGAAAAGGTCAAGAAAGCTATCAGACGGTGATACAAGGCTGTTGAAGGGCCGATTTGATTCAAGGTAGAAAGGATCTTTGGGCAAAATGGAGTAAATGGAAATCAAGTTTGTGAACAACAAAGAGTTTCAAGCATAACTAGTTTAATAGATAACATAAACATGGTAGGGAAAACCATTAATCATGAGAAATGCAACTATAAGCTAATCAATACATAGAAATAAACATTCAAGCCATGCATAGAGATATATCACCCTCTAACTTTGGGAAATGGCTATCAGACTTTGGGGAAAACACTTAAGAAAGACAAACAACTTAACTTACTATGCCGGAACGCCTAAACACAGTACTTCAAGTTATTGGGCACTTTGAAAACAAGATTGGCATAGCTTTAGACAAAGGGCTAGATCAGAACTAGGCCTCCTTGGTTCAACAAAATGATAATCTAATCAGTCAAAGAGAAATTTCATGGATGGAACTATAACTAGCCATAGGTAAGCAGGGCGTACCGTAAATAATACTTAGCATGTATAAAACCATGAATTAAACAAGCAACAATATCCTAAATTATTAAAGAGTAGTCAATAATTCTTTAATGTTACTTAGGAAGAAGAAAACAAAGAAGCTATGAAGAAACAGGAAATTTGAGGTGCCTCCATGGGCATGTCTCAAATTTGATCTCTACTGATCTATAGCAAGAAAGAAACATGTATTCATGAATGGAAACTAGAAGACAAAACAAATAAAAGAGACACTATACCATTCTACCAAGTCATGGAATCCAACAACAATCCTCTATTCATCATCCAAGAACATCCAAGAGACTATCCAAGAGCATGAGACAAGTATTTCTTCCAAAGCTTATATGACCATATATTGTTTCTATCATCAAGTTCAGCCTTGTTTACAATGAAAGCCTTTAGAATATATAGGCCAAAGTGAGGAAAACCTCATGGTTCAACTTGCCATCCTATTGGCCTAATCAAAATATCTAAACTTGTCCTTGAGGCTTTGCAAAGCCCAAGGCACAAAATATCTCATAAAATATCTAAAAAATGCTAAAAGAGGGAATTAAATTGACTTTTCATAACTTCTCATGTGCAAAAATAGCTAAACGCATATGAGGAAATATCAGTTTTTAAAGGTTCAAAATTTACAAAAATATTCAAAATTTACATCAGCAAAAGGTCCCCTGACTTGCCGGCAACATTTGGCAGCCTTCCCGATGTCGAAAAGAGGCTCATGATAGCTCGTTGGAAAGCTCTGAGTGTCTACTTTCTGGAAAAGCTAAAATTTTCTTGATATGATGCCTGTAAGTCCTCCAAAACTAGGCATGTGTGTAAAAAACCAAAAATTACAGTTTTCTGATAGACCAGGCACAGTGTGCAAAAACCGAGCATTTTTTGCCACTTTGGGGGAGAAAATGATCTCCAAATGTCCTAAAAATTTCTGAGTGTGTGCTCCTGAAATTATGGCATCCAATGATATCATTCTCCTCCTTTGACGATTCCCCAAAATGAAATGGCAAATTTCATGAGTTTTGACCAAAAACTCAAAAATGCCAAAAAAACCAAAATATGTCAAAATGTGCCCAAAATCGGTGAGTATGACCCTCAAGGGTTTTTAGCAACATGTTCTGAATTAGAAGCCAAAATATGAAGTCCTGATGTGTCTTTTCTCACTTTCCGTGCTGGGCGCTTTTCTTTAGCTTCCTTGAGCTTTTCTTGGTTTTCTTCTTTGTTGTTTGGTATTCTAGCTTTGGTGAAGAAGTCATGGCCCTTTTCCTAGGAGAGGCAGCTAGCACATGCTTTGGAGGATGCCCTTTATGATCCATGTTTTGTATTTGCGGGCCCTTATCATTGCTTGCTTGAGGGCTGCCTTGTTTGTCTTTCATCACTACCTTACTGCCCATCACTTTGCTCTTCGTTATCACTTCTATGTTTAGCCTCTTTGCCTTGTTCTTCATCATCACTAAAGTCATCTCTTTTAGTACTATGTTTGAGTCAAGAGGATTTTAATAAGATATTTCTGTGGTTTCTTGAAAAGAAGTCCCCTTTGTTTTAGCACAAAAACCTTCCCTTCAAACACTGCTTTTATGAAATCACTGTCATTTTAAAAGACTGAACAAAACACTCTTTAAACTGATAAAAACACTCTTCCCAATCATCATCTTTCCTTTATCAGATCACTGCTTCTTTTGGCTTTGATTGGACATGGTGTTCTTTGAGATCATTTTTTCAAAGACTCCTTCATATCTGTTAAATACCCTCTACACACATTCTGTTATGATAAGTCTTTGAAAAAACAAGTGTGCTTTCCCTTTAACTGTCTCCTAGCCCTTTATAAACATTCAACAAGCCATTACCCTTCTATCACTACTTGGGAGGCATCTTGACTTGGATGCGCTTTTGAAAAACCAAACTACCTCAAAAGTTATTGAAATGTGTTTTTTAAACAAAACTCTGCCTTCCCTGTCAACCTACTGTTTGATCAAGCAACAATGGTTTCAAATGCTGTGTGAAATGCACTCCTTTGCTATTAGGTCTATGTTCCTCCCAAGCACTGCCTTTTCCTCCCTTTGTATACCAAAAAACCAATATTTATATTGAACAAATAGTCAACAAAGATAAACACAGTCAAAGTGACTTTTCTGTGTTTGCGGTAAGGTCACCCTGCTTTTGGTACTTTGGAGGACACAGGACAGCCTTGTTTTTTGGGTAAAGGTAGAACAACAATATTCTTAGTTCAAAACACTACTCTCTTCTTTGTATGCTTTTCAACAAGTATATTCAGCACTACTACACAGTCCAACAAAGTGTATACACAGTCAAAGGTCACTGTGTAATAGGATAAGGTGACAGAGCTTATTTTCTTCGGTGTGAGCTCAAAGACCTGTAACATTTAACAACAAAACTCCTCTTTAAACAAAACACTGCCCTCTTTCTACTTCACTGTTTCCTCATATCCAGTTTGACAACACCTCTGAATGCAAAGGTAGCTTTACTCACTGACTATGCTCTATGGAATGGAAAATCAAAACCCTGTTTTTTGCCTTGTTAACACAGAGGAAACCTTTGAAAAAGGCAAAAACATCATATAATGACAAATGTTGTTTGAACATAGACCCATAGTTGCACCTTTCAAAGCCCTGTGCTTCTTCTTTCAATACTGTTTGAGGGCAGTTTCATGGCCTTTTCTTATCAATAAAACTCACAAGCTTTTAATGTTTCATCTCTAGCCAACAGAACTACAGCAAATCTTGTTCTTTTTAAATAAAAACACATTAATCAAACTTGTGATTTCACCCCGTGAGTTTCATCCCTTTCACCTTCTCTTAGCAGACTTAAAAGAGAAAATAGGCACATAGAATACCTATGAAATCGATGAAGATGCTTCTTGAGGAGTTTGATCCACTTCAAGAGTTGTTTGGAGGCATCTCGACGTTGGATTTATGCGCGGCACTTTAGAAGGAGAGAACGCCATGAAAAACACAGTCGGGTCACTTGTCGGGCCCTTGTGACCAGAAGCTACAGGCGCGCCGCATAGATTCGTTCTCCTGTGTAAAATGAGCGCGTGAATGCGCCGCACAATTCCACAAGCGCGCCGCGCGGTGAAAAACCTCGAAAAACTTGTGAATTTTCTCAATACTTCTTCTTTGACTTAGTTTACCAGCAAAGGAGGAATTGTTCTTCATTTTGAAATGCCAAACAAGTGGGGGCAACGGTCTTTAGCTCCTGTATTTGAAAAAGTGCAAAACCCTTTGGTGTACTTAATAAGGGTGTTTGAAAACGTTCAAAAATGCCTTTGCTTCTTAAAATCAAAACATGGGTTTCCTACCTTTTGTGAAATCATAGCCAAGACTACCTTTTTCTCAAACAAAAGCATAATGACAATGCTTATTTTTATAAGCTAGACCTCTCTTTTGAAAAGGGAATAACCTTTTGAGAATTCTTAAAACTTTGACTGTTTTTTCGACAGAGAGAAAACTGTCTTCCTTTTGATATTCGGTACTGTAGGAGAAATTTTTTTTTGCTCTAAGCTATATGAGGATTATAGATGTGCCTTCAACTGATGTTTTTCTTTGATTTGGGAGTGAAAACTCAGTCCCAATTACCCGAGCTTTGTTATCACCTTTGACACATTTTTCATAGGGAAAAAGGCCTTCCTTTTGACAGTGGCATGCTCACATTGCCTTTGCCGGGTTCCAGGACTTGAAACACATATCATGATCTCTCTTGCACTTTATGACCCTGTATACCTTTCACCCTCTGTCTTAATCTGCTAAAGAGTGTTTGATGAGCATGCTTGACAGGGGTTTCTCTTATACATTTTGAAGGAGGTCACTTCCTCCTTTTTTGCAAACTAAACTAACATTTTTGCTCTGGATACTTTGAAGGAAATGATGCCCTGTTATGAAAATGATTTGACTGTCAAGTGTCCTTTTTAAGCTCATTTTCTAACTGTGGGTGCAAAAATGCAGTTGCATTTTCTCATGCTCCACCCATCTCTATTCATCTAAAGGGAACTTCTTTAACACCTCTCTTTTTACTCAAAATGCTTTGGTAAGGTACCTTTGACCTTTTTATAAGGAACATGCCTATATTTTCTATGAAAGTTTCTCCAAAATCTAAAAAACATGCCAAAGTCCTTCTTGTATTTAATGAACAAATGTGTCTAGTTGCAATACCTTTCTTGGGAAGAACTAAACTTAAATTTTCCTTTGTCAACTTATGATGAGTAATCAGAAGGACATTCCCTTATGAGCAGGAAGATCAGTAATATTTTCAACATGATCATCATCATTGGCCTGTGTAATGACCTGTCCCTTAATCATCAGCAAAATTGTTTTATTTTGGGCTTCAGACTGTTATATTGGAAAGAAAACTTGATAAGAGATAAGTTTAACATTTTAGATTGCAGTGGTACCCCTGCTTTCCTTCTTTGTCATTTTACATTATTTCTCTGTTTCAACTATCTCTTACTGTTCTTACCACTTATCTTTTGATCAGTCAAACCTTGAAATCAGTCATTGCCCTGGCCCTCTGCTTATGAATGACAGAGGCCTCTCTTGACAAAATGCCTGATGTTCTTTTAACCTCTATCTCAATCAAATGCAGAATGTTTGATGAATCAAACTGTTAGTGGCTTCTCTTATACCTCTACCTTGAATCATCAATTTAATGTAGGGATCCTCATTTGTTGTCTGACTGTTTATTAAAAACAAATTTGTCTTACAATCAGTTGCAACTCTTCAAGTCAAACTTTGGCCATCGCCCTCTACTTATAGATGAAGGAGGCGCTTTCAAAAACCCTCTGCTTATAAATGAAGGAGGTTCTTAGTCGTGTCACATCATCAGCCTCTTGACAGTGTTGTTTTTCCTTTTACTGTCCTTTCAGGCTTTGAATGAGGTCGCAAGAGCTTGATGAAAAACTCTTTGCTTTGTAACTGTATCTCAGGCTTAAGATCACATTGAGAAGCAGCTGTCTTCTCATGTGGAGCCAAAATTTGTCTTCTAAGATGCTGGTATGTTTCTGTCCTTGAAAGATCCATCAAACACTGTAAAAACACCTAAAATCAACTTGACTTATGGTCTATGTATTGCTGAGACTTAAGGGTGTATTAGTGGCGTGACCTTGGGCTGTAACCAACTTCATTAGCAGAGTAGGAAGGTCTGTTATGACTGGTATATAGCAGATGGAGGTTTTTGGCTCTTTGATAGTTTTCCAAGGGAGAAATGCCTTAAAGCGCCACTTCCTAACTTAGGGGAGACTGTTTGAATAGATTTAGATTGTCTCTTTAGAGCTGATGGGCAGACTAGTATGGCTGAGGCTAGGTAGGATTTGATAATGAGGTTTCATCTTGTCATGGGCGGACTGAAAAGGTAGGAGGGGAAACAAATTTTATGGGTGTTTTCCCAGCTGGTAAATTTGACAAATTTTTAGATCGGCTGTTGGAAAACTTGGCTGTTACAACTAGTCATCACCAACAAGTAAAAAATACTAATGACTAATAGAATGTAAATTTTGAAATCTTTAATAGCTTTCACCAAAGCATAGGCCTGTTTTTCTAGAATATTATACTTCAGCTCAACATTTGCTAATGTTCTACTAAAGAAAGAAATAGGATGTTCATTACCTTGCTTTCCTTTTTGTAGCAAAACTCCATCAATTGTGTTTTCGGAAGCAAATGTAAAAACCATAAATTCTTTGGAAAAATCTAGACTGATGAGTACCGATGCTTGTGTGAGTGCCTTCTTGATTTTCTCAAAAGAATTCTTGGCTTCAGCTGTCCATTTAATATCAACTCCTTTCTTCAAAATCCTTGTTATATCTTTGATAATCTCAGCAAAGTTAGGAATGAAGCGCCTAACAAAATTCACTTTCCAAAGAAATGATTGAATCTCTTTCCTACTTCTTGGAAAATCTACCTTTTGAATTGCATTAAATCTATTAGGATCAATCCTAATTCCATCTTCAAAAATAATATGACCAAGTAATTTTCCTGTAGTTAAAGCAAAAATGCTTTTGGTAGGATTAAGAGAGATACCAAACCTTCTACATTTCAGCAGATTTTTTTATTTTATTTATTTTTTTATTTTTATTTTTATTTTTTTATTTTTTTGCAGTAGATTTTTTTCTAAGTGTTTCAAATGATCCTCTTCTTTCTTTGAAAATACTGTTATATCATCAAGATAAAAAACAACTGTCTTGTCCTTTTCTTCAGAAAAATAAATTTCCATTGCTCTTTTAAAGGTATCTCCCACATTCATGAGATTAAAATGCATCTTAGCGTACATGAATGTGCCCCATGGTGTTGTGAAGGCTATTTTTTCCTGATCATCCAGATGCACAAGAATCTGATTGTAACCCGAAAATCCATCAAGCATAGACATTGTTTGAGAACCAACAATATTTTGCAGAATTGAATCCATCTTGGGAAGAGGATAGTTGTCCTTTAGTGAAGCCTTGTTCAAATTTCTGAAGTCAATACAAATTCTGATTTCCCCACTCTTCTTTCTAACCAGTACCAAATTTTCAAGCCAATTGGAGAATCTGATTGGGACAATGATTTTAGCATCAAAGAGCTTCTTAATCTCCCTTTCAATCAATGGCATGAGAAGGGGATTAATTCTCCTCAACTTCTGTTTGAATGGTTTCTCATTTTCTTTGATAGGAATAGTATGCTGAATAATGGAAGTATCATACTTTTTAAAATCAGCATAACTCCAAGCAAAAACATCAATAAAATTCTTCATCATCTCAATATATTTGAATTTCATATCAGCTAAAAGAAACTTTGAAATTTTGATCATTTTAGGCAAAGCTAATGTACCAAGATTACATCTTTCTACTTCCTCTTCATCATCTTGTATCTTTGGTGATTTGAAAACATCATTCTGGTCAAAAAGCTTCTTGAGAGGAATAAGAACCTTTGGTATTGAATTATTCTTTAGTTCCAAAACTTCAGAATTTCCTTTTGATTCAACAAGCATGTTTTGTTGATCAACTTGTGTACTTTCAAATTCTTCTTTCAGCTCAATAAAATTCCTTACCTGTTGATCATCTTCAAAAACTTTCCAAATTGTGATATTATCTGGTATAGCTGGTCTATGGTGAACTTCAATTTCATATTTTTCAGTAGAATGCATAGGAATGCTGAAAAGACTTGCAGATACAGCAAGATAATCATCAATGGAATTTTGATCTCTAGTTTTGACTATGAAAGAATAGGCTTGAAAATTCTCCAACATGTCTAAAACTAAATTTCTGTAAGCTCTCATTCTTACATCCTTTGTTTGATAAACACCTTCAACTTGTCTAATAACCAATTCAGAATCTCCAAAAATAGAAATATTTTGGGCCTTCATTTTTTTTAAAACATCTAGACCCAAAATCAAAGATTCATATTCAGCCATGTTGTTTGTGCAATCAAAATTCAGTTTGTAAGAGTAAAACTTACTCTCATCACTTGGACTTGTAATCCAAATCCCTGCTCCTGCCCCCTCTTTTCCTGCTGATCTGTCAAAGTACAATGACCACCATTCTTCCATCCGTTTGTCATTTACTTGTTGATTTTCTGTTTGTTGATTTTCTTCTCTCATTTCTTCCTTAACACTATCAGCTGACTCATTGAAAAGAATGGTAGATCCAAGTTCAGTATCAAAGGCATAAATAGGAAAATTTTGAGGTTTATCTTTGCTACTTACCATCTAAGCCATTCTAGTCTCCTGATACAATCTCCTTTTTTCACCAAAAATAGGAATAGTGGCATAGGTAAGGTCCATCTGCATTGTGCCTTTGATTTTTGCTGCCCATGATCTTGACAATAGCATACCAAACTTTGGCGGAAAATTAGCCACAACAATGTCCATAACAACTATCTTTGCTAGGATTTGTGTTAGACTATCAAGAACATCCTTGATTAAACCAATACATTGAACTCTTTTTGAATCAAAAGAAAATAAATCCTTATATGGTCTTGTGATTTGTAATCCCATCTTTCCATGATTACTTTGGGCATAAGGTTATGAGAAGCCCCTGAATCCAACATAGCATTATGTAAAGTCATATTATGAATACTAATGCTTACATAAAAAGGAGGAAACTCTTCATTTTGTTCATCTTCTATCCTTGGACCCAAATATATAGTAGGATTATCTTCTTGAACATTCAAAATATCAGCAGCTCCTGGTTGTGAGTTTAACAACTTAACAATCTTGCTCTTGTATTCATTTACCTTGAGAATCTCACTAAATGGGACTAATATTTTAATCTTTGAAATCTCATTCTCAAGGTTGAAAACAGAAACAGATTTTTTAGCTTCTTTGATAGGAGGAGGAAGTTGAGTGTCTTTTTTACCAAGTGGAGTGTCTTTCTTACCTTCAGCAATATTTAGGGTATCATTTTTGGCTTCAACAACCTTTGGAGCATATTTCTTAGGCTGCGCTTTGTTTGCAATGATGGGCACATTTCTGTTTCTGAGATTATATTTCCTTTGCATCTCAAAAATGGCATGCTGATACCCCTTAAAATAATCTGATGTTTCTTCTCCTTGATTAGCCAAATCTGACTTATCATGCTCTTCTTTAGTCAAGAAAATTCCTGACATCTCTTCGTCAAGAAAATGGATAGATTCTTCAGGAATTTCAGGCTCATCTTCTTCATCTACCAAATTATGTTGAAAAGGAGGTCTCACTGGAGGATTAGGCCGTTGATTTCTATTTTCTCTTGGCCTTTATTGGTTTTGAGGTCTCCTGAATTGAGGATTTCTAAATTGAGGTTCATGTTTCATAGGAGGAGCAGAGGTGTTTCCAAGAGCTAACCTATCCATCAAATTCTCCATGGTTTTCATCATTGAGTCAAATTTATCTTCAGAAGTTGAAGTGGAAGGTTTCTCTTCTTCTTTCAATTTAGTTTTTCCCATTTTTGACTTTTTAGTAGCTATCATGTTTACCTCTACCTTTACTGCATCACTTTGCATTTCAAAAATTGTAGGTGATTCTCTTTCTCTCAACAAGATAGAAAATTCATAATCAAATGCTTCATCATATCTCATTTTTGCTAAGGCTTCTGGAGGTTTCAAATGAGTTGGAATTGAGTCAAAAACTTTATTAAATATTTTTGAAATTTTTTGGACAGATTCATCAACTGCCCTTCTAAGGCTGTTATATTCAGTAAGTGCTTGGACTGGATTGGTTCTATTTCCCCATTTCCTTAAAAATTTATCTTCAAACTCACCCCAAATTCGAATGCTTCCTTGTGTAAGAGCTTTAAACCATTTTCTAACTTCACCAGTAAAACTCTGTCCAAACAATATTAATTTCACATCTTCATCATCAACTTCTTCTCTGTCTGTAAAATCATTAAATCTATCTACATGTTCTTCTGCTATGATTTATTCATCACTACCCCAAGTAGGGATCCTAGCAGCATATTTACTAGGAAGGTCATGCAAAACAACAGGGAGTACAAGTGGTGCATACCTAGCAGGAGCAGCCATGCTTAAAGGATGAACAGTAATTTTAGGAATGGTAGAAGCAGAAGATGAAGAACTGATATGAGGAGGACTACTTGGTTTCTGTAAGCCACTAAAAATTGAGCTCCAATTTGGAAGGGGTAAACCAAATTTGGATTTCAGCAAGACTTCGAAAGGGTCAATTTCTTTCAGTTTATCTAGAGACTCTTTCTCTAACAACAGCTCAACAGCTTCCCAAAATTATTCTTTGTCTTCTTGTGTTACTAGGGCTGAAGTGTCAATTCCTCTCTTTTGCAAGTCTAAGATAATATCAATGAGTTCTTTTTCACTTTCTGATATAAACAACACTTCATGAATTTTATCATCAAATATTTTGTCTTCAGGACCTCTTAATATTTCAAAGGAGAAATATTTCGAATGAGATGGAGTAACTGATATTTCTAAAATTCTTTGACTGCCTTTTGAAATAGTGTTTGGATTGTCCACAATGGTAGGTGGATGGGGATCCAGATTGCTCAGTGTGTATCTCCTTCTCGAAGCCACCTTTAAACTTTTGAAAATGTATGGAGTCACCAAGGTAGATACAGCCTCGAAAAACTTTCTGAGCTCCTGCTACCTTCAGAAGTTCAGCTTCTTGATTTTGGGAATGAATAATCTTCAGTCTCCCGGCAGACGCACCAAAATGTTATCACAAAATCTGACCCTGATAGGCTACTGATCAAGTAGACTCTGAGTAACTCTTTCAAACCAATATTTTGGCTGATGCTTAGCCTCCTCAACCTGAGAGGGCTCTCTCAATAGGTTTAATATTTTCAATTAATGTATAGATGGCTAACTCTAGAAATAAAAAGAGAAAAAAATGTATAATTTGTTGAAATACTGATTAAAAAACATCTATTGGGCCATGGAGTTAAAGTAGTCTTCAACAAAACATCATAATCAACTAAACATGGAAGTCAAGGCACTTGGAGTTTAGGTTTATAAGTGAAAACAATAACACAGTGAATAAGCACGGTCTGTAAGCATGTGAAGGAAGTTAGAGAATTTTTCAATGAATTCTAAGTAACACATGATCATACCATTGCAAATAGGTGATTGAAAAATGCCATAGAAAGATGATATATATAAACGCCTTGTGAATCTTGAGTAGTCAAACAAATCTTTGTATTAAGTTGAAAGATCATAGTAACATACAATAACACAACTGCTTTGCTAATGAAAATTCCAACCTTGAGGAATTCGACCTCATGCTTCATATATAGTCTTTACATTTCTTGGATTCCATGATCCATCATTAGGAGAATTTGAATTTCTAAAATTGACACCTATCTACTCATAAAAAAAACTCTTAATTACAAACTGACAGCTAATTGTCTTCTAGGAGTTCTAATACAAATAGGAGTGAAACTCCTAAACATGTCTCAAACAACCTTATCTAAAACTTAAATATTTTCTTTGACAGCTGCTAATCCATGTATTTGACCTTTATGATGCTTCCAGCCTTGTGGTAAACCTTGTTGATTCATGACCTAACTGTCCTAAAAACCAGGAGACAGAGTTTCCTGATTTTTAGCCCTTAACCTCCATGCTTATCTTCAAACATCTTTGCTGGCATTAATGACTGTTTTGTATATGTGACATGTGCTAACATTCCATTAACACTTCAACCTTCCACCTATGCAAAAAGGAAACCTCGAAAGAATGGAAAGGAGATGAGACATGACTGCACTACGAAAATAGCCTATTTTCGTAGCGCAGTTTTTTATATCATTGTAAAACACTTCCTTTGACCATTTCTTTCTTCTTCTTTTCAATCTGAGTCTTCATCTGTGATCTTGATCTTTCCACCAGAAATACCAAAATTTGAAAACCAGCATTCCTTACCTCCCAAATACATGCACAAAATGCCAAAAATTCACCTTCAGCAATTTCGTCGCACGCTACGAAACTGCTATGTATGCTCCCTTTAACATAGTTTTTCCAAAAATTTACAGTTTTGAGGATATTTAAAAAATTTCAAGGATTGATATCAACATTAAATAGCTTTAAAAGATGTTCACCTTCAAAAATGATATTTTTCTTCATGAAAAAACTATTTCAAGGATTTATCATTTATTTCCCTGTTTCATTGTTGTTTTAGCTTCTCTTCAGATTTTGTCAACTGTATTTCTAGGTCTTCAATCTGCCTCCTCATTTTCCTGTTGATAGCCCTTAACTGAACATTCATCATTCTCACATATCTAGCCTCTTTGATTGCAGGAACAGTCCAAGTAAAGTACTGAGCTTCACCGCTTATTGTTTCCGGTTTGGAAACCTTTTCAAGTTCCCGTGAAGCCTTTATCCTCTTGAAATTTGTCTTTTCAACAACATGCCTTCTTGCTCTCTTCCTTAGTTTAGCAATTTCAAAATTAGTTGATTTCAAACTTTCTTCCATTTCTTCATAACTGGTTTTTTTTTGTCTTAGTGGAAAATACTCTGTTTTTGTCACCTTCAGGTATTGGTGATGAAAGGTCTATAAACTCCTCCTAAAAAGTGGAAGCTTCCTCTATTTCTCCTAACTCAATATTGAACTCTTACATATTTTTAGATTGCCTGGTTAAAGGCTTTCTAGGCTTGAACACAAATGCTGCAACCTCATCCTCGAATTCCAGTTTCTTAGAAGATTTCACCTTCTTAGGTTTTCCATCATCAAATTTTATGAAATCTGCCTATACCAAAGGGGATTCTTCAATATCAATGGCTTCTAAAATATCATTTAAGTTACCCTTTAAGCCTAGACTTTCTCCTGAGATCACTGATTTACCCTTCTCCTTTGCAATTTGACTTCTAGTCAATCTCCTTTGAACTAGTTTGTTAGCTGACTGTTCTTGTGTCATTTCTTTAATTTATGCTATATTTTCTTTTGTACATTGAGGAGTCTCAAGAATAACCACTGATGCTTTACTCACTTGCTCTTTTACTTGCTTTCTAGGTTTTAGCTTGACAAATCCTTTTGACCTGGTCATTATAGGCTTACTGGTTTCTACTGGTGGGGTTTCTTTAGCCTTAGGGCTAATGCCTGTATCTTGGTTTTGCACTCCAAAACCACATAAAAATAAGAATGAAGACCATTCTCTGTTGATCCTTTGAATTTCATGTAAAACTATCAATGTAATTAGACCATGATGAAAAAGGGAAGTTTCACATCCTTGAGTTTTCATTTGCAGTTTATCTGCCATCTTAGCTATACTTCGATATAGGGAGAAAAAAAAATATAAAGAAATCACGCCAATAAAATGTAACAGGATTTTAAAATGATATGAATATACTTTATGATATCTTCCCTCACAGGTAAAATACCTTTGAATGTTGAAGAGAAAGTTGGCATAGATGTCCTTAATGTAGCTCCTTGGAGTTGCCTTGGTTAAGTCTGTTTCTACAAATTCTGGCTTCAGAAACACTTTACATGGTTCCATATCAAATTTGAAGTTTTTGAACCATCTATCTTGCCCCCTAGGAATCTCTGTCACCAAAGCTATGATCTCAGGGGTTACTGCCAAGTTTAAGATTCCAATTTTTGTGTTTGAACCAGTGAAATGTAGAGCAAATTCCTTTGACACTTGACTGTGTCCTCCCTACAATTTTTTACAAAATCTCCAACACCTTGTTTTCTTGAAAGCCTCCATCACTAATTTATCTTTGGCTAGAGCCTCTGTGCTTTTAGGCTCTATTTTTAAATAATGACTAGACTTGTGGTTTTTATTTTCTTCTATCATCTTTGCCTTTGAATTCCTGTAACAAATCAGCCTCGCTTGAATTTCTGTTTATCAGCCTTGCTTGCTTATGGTATTCAGCCTCGCTTGTTAATGGCGATCAACCTCGCTTGAAAAATAGATTAGAGAAGCTTTGATAATAGATTACCATAAGCTTAGCATTTTAAAATGATCTGTTTGAGTGTTTGCATGCAAACTACAATAATAAACCCACCAATCCTTTTGAATTTGAAATTACCTATCATGATGACCCCTACATTCGAAATGATGGATTTGAATGGTTGCATGCCTTAGAAATGACTCCTAGCTGACACCTAATAATGAAAAATTAACGGAATTTGATTGAATTGATGATTTGACAAGATTGCCTATGAATCCACGCTTTCGTAGTGCGCTTAGTTCATTTTCAGGGGTTTGTGCTACGAAAATAGCAGTGTTTTTGTAGCGCAAAACAGACTTTTTACACTATCTGCGCTACGAAAACGTGGTTTCGTGGCTAATTCAATTTTTTTTTCAAATGGTTTAAGATATGACTTCTAAAGAGGACGTGAGACCTTTAAGACATGGAATAATGTTTTAAACTTTATTTGGATATGAAAATGAGACTTTTGAGACTCTTACCCTATCACGTACCCCTTAAAGCATGAAATGACCCAACACCTATCTAAGACCATGACTAGGAACGATGTAAACTATCCAAGTTTAGAAAAAAAAATTATAGTGATAACACACAGGAAGTGAGCTTGTGTTTGAATAATTCATTTCAAATAATTCATCTCGATTAAGATTAGAGGTATTGAGTTAAATATTGTTTTTTATAAATTAAACGATGGGATTCTTTAGGTAGGAGTTGCTATCATTAAAAGTTTAATTTTCATAAATTGATTTATGTAATTAGAATTTTACTTTTCAGAAATTGATTGGTGTAATTACTTCTAGAAAATAGAGGTTACTATCCCAGCAAATGAATGGTGTGTTTCTTTATCAATAGTAATCAAGAGGTTCTCTTACCAATAGTGATATCCTTGCTCAAATAGTGATTTCTCATATATTTAAATACTATGATTAGTAAGAAATGATAATTAAGCTTAAATTTTATAATGAATGAATTCTTTAGATTAATAGAGAGTGTTATTTTTGCAAATAAGAATTTTGTTACTTAAAGAATTAGGATGGTTTGCACGATGATATTTATTTTTTATGAGTGAGATGAGTGCTAGTTTACTTAATTGATAGAAGAGTATTTTTATCACTCTACACTTATCGATCATTAACAAGGAAACTTATATACTATGACCTTAAGTTGAGCCTAAATGTAGTACAACTCATGTTTATGAGCCCCAGATTGGAAAATAAATCTTAAGAGTTTTAATTGCTAATTAAAACTCTCAACATTTTGGTGCCGTTGCCGGGGAGTTGTATTTTGGTTTAGGAAGATTTCATATTATAGAGTTTCAAGAATATTGCACTACATTCAGAAGGCAGAGAGAGTACGGTAAGACGTGAGTGAAGAGCCATGCATCCACTCTTGTGGGGTTGCTCCAAAGTATGATCTCTTTTGCTTATCTTTGAACTTTTATTTCCTTTCCTTTAGTTTCTGAATTGTTTTGCTTTCAATAGATTAAATAGTACTCTGATCCAGAATTTTATGAGTGTGGTGAGATTTATTTCAGCCACTAGATTTTACTTTCATTTATATTCATATTCCAATCTTTAACATTATATAATGTTTTGGGTGTTGTAAGAACCCATGGGTACTAATCCATGTTGCGAAATAGGGATCATCAACCTGCAGGAGAAATTCAAGAATAATTGAGAGCTTTAAGAATGTCCCTCAAAGCACTTTCTCAAATCCTAGCAGTAGCAAGGATATCTGCCTCTCAGGAAGAGTTCATCCTGACCACATTCAGGAAATTATATATCTCTCCACAACCAAAAAATGATTTGGAAGTCTCCCTTGATTGCTCTTGCCTATCTACCAAGGAGCATTAGGGGAATTTTGAGGTCTAAATGGGGCTCCTAAGGAAATTATAAAATAATAGTGGAAATAATAAAATAAGATTTGATTACATCATCAAATTTTAGAGGGAAAAAAGAAAAAACTACCTTTTCAACTTATCTCCCAACGTTTTTACTCAAATTTCAAGTGGGAGTACTCGTTGGATGAAAAATTTAATTCCTCATCCAAGGAGTACCCATGCTGCATACTTTCGATGGGTCATGCTACATGAAAAATGAAAAATACATGAAAAACGTCATTGCAATCACGTTTTTTATGCATTTCCCATTTTTTGTGTTGTAGGGTCTATCAAAAGTATGCAACATGGGTACTCTTTGGATCATGAATTAATTTTTTCATCCAAAGAGTACTCCTGCTCAAAATTTGAGTAAAAACTTTGGGAGATAAGTTGAAAATAAGAGTCTAAAAGGTAGTTTTATTATTTTATTCTTTTTTATTCTTTTTATATTTTTACTTAAAAAATGGTGAATCATCCCCCATAGTTGACATCATCATCTTGAATCCTATTGGTTCTTAAAAAGTTTATTTTTTTGTACATTTTTCTTAGGAGGCCCATTTTAGACTTCAAAATTCCCCTAATGATTGAGAAATCATGTACCAAATCCGATGGGAAGCATCCAGTTGAACCTAAGATCGAAAAACATTCACCATGCCCAGAAGCAAGCCTTGTATGCATTTCAGAGACCAATTATCCAAGTTTTCTAGCACGAACGAGGAGGAATTTCAGAGTGTTCCAAAAGAATAAATGAGCCAATACCACTAAGATTACATCGAGCATTGGCTCCAAATCACAATCCAGTCAAAGTAATACTCTCATCTTCAAATACTCTTTATATCACATCTTTCAAAGCTATTGATTTTTCATGCTCATGTACCTTTTAAAGTTTATATGTTCAATTTGAGCATGAATTTATCCTTGTACCTGATCCACACATGGCTTCATTGGAAGTTCTCTTTCACTTGAAAGAGGGCGTCTTCTCTTCAGTATATTAGGGAAAGTATTGTAATAAATAAATAAATGAAAATAGTAAAGAGAAAAATAAGTCCTTTTGGGAAAGCCAACTTGTTTGGCACAACTAGACAGGGACTTTTCTTGAAAACCAGGTAACTGGCAGGCAAGGTTCCAAATAAAGTTTGTAAATTTGTATGAGTTATTCAAATCATGTATCTTTCGAGTCATTATGTTTGTACTCGAGTTGGTTGATATGTGATTCCTTAAAGCGCGCCTTCCAACAATCATTGTCCCATTGATATCAACACATCATCTAGGACCAATGTTAAGGTTAGATAAGGTGCCTAGGAGACATCATGCCTTAATGGCAGGTATCCTTGTCATATACTAAGGAAATACATCAATTTTTCTTGGTGGATGAGTTCTACAGTCCATTTGACTTTGACAAATATATTCATGGCTACCAGAATGTACCTGGTGCCTTGATTCCCATTGACATTTGAGTGGGATATCTCGCATTGGTTAACGACGTCCTCAATGGTTGGTAATCCAATGATTCTTGCTTATGTTCGACATCGACAACATTTATTCACATATGCAAAATTGCACATGGGTGTGTAGCGGTTGAAGACTATATGGTTTTGAGATCTCGACACATATTTGTAGTAGTGTGGACTTTTGTATCAACATTTTTCAGTTGCAGTAGCAGTCACCTTTCCTTAGTTGTTTGGGGATGTACAAATCTTCACCCATGGGGGATAAGGGGACCTTCAGTTTACTCTTCAAACTTTCAGTTCATCCTTTAGCCCTTCAGTTCATCTCTTCAGCTCATCTTTTAGCCTTCTTCAGTAGATCGGATCAACAGTCAAATCAACTCCAACCATTCCATCCTCCACTTCATTTTGCAACACTAGGCACATCAACGACAAATGTAAAACTTGAGGTAAATTTGGCTTATGATTCTCTAATTCATTAAAAGGTTAAGGAAACTTAATGATTCACCACTTCTCATCCATAAATTTCATCCTTCATAAACCATTATCTTTCTATTTCCTTCCATTCATTATGCATAAACTCTAATAACAAGACCATGTAAAAGCAAAACCTTATGGTGCATTAATCAAAGCAGTCTCTATGGTGTCTTCTCCTTCAAAAATAACAAGGATTGGGATGAATTAATTAATGCCATGAAATGATAAAGGAAACCACTTGAAGACATTGGACTTACGATGACAGAGTATGCAAGGACCCACTCACCATCTCCATCACCATCTCATTTCATCCATCTTCTCTCCCTCATCCATTATTTCTTGTCCTCAATTTTTATTTCTCAGTAAATTAGTGTGACATACTAAATGTGAAGAGTGGTTCTCCATAATAACCTACACCTCCAAAAATTCAAGTGAGTGCTGCTCCACAAGAACCAGCACCTTCAAATATCCAAGGGACGTTGTCCCATAAGAACCAACATCTACAAAACAATGTCAAGAATATGTCAATGAGAAAGATATTTGTTTGCATGAGGACATGCAAACCTCGAGCATGGAGGGATGTTGTGCCTCATATATGCCCATTTTTCCATCGCAGAGTACCATTATTCATAACCTAAATTTCGACACCCTTTTTTTTGAAACTAGCTCCAAAAATAGAAGAAAAGAGAGATCAACGCTTTAGAAATAAGCCACTTCGAGGGGGAAACCTCCAATACATTACATAAATGAACAATTCTTGGATGATTCAAATGAAAAAACTTCCTTCCTATATATAGGAGTCCATGGGGCCACAATGTAATCCTAGCTGACCTAACAATAATAATTTAAGGGCACAATAATAACAATATGGGGGTTACAGGGGTACAACAATAACAATAAGGGGATTACACTAACAAGAATAAGGGACTATACTAGTAATATAAGGACCTAACATGATCCTCTCCTTCAAAAAAGTGTTGTCCTCAATGCTTGAGTAGCTCCAGGTGCTTTTGTATAAAATTCTCATCCTCCCATGCATAATATTCAGTCGGTAAGTTCTTCCATTTGATGAGATAATTTGAAATTGATCGATTTTGTAGCTGTCAAGTTCTTGTTTCCATGACTGCTTCAGGTTCCAATATTATTTTTCCTTCCTCATCAATTTCTGGCAATATCATTTGAACTAGATGTTTGTCCCCTATAACCTTTTTTAAGCATGAAACATGGAAAACTGGATGCACTCGCGAAGAAGAAGGAAGCTCCAATTTGTATGCCATAGTACCAATCTTCTGCAACACCTTGTAAGTACCATGGTACTTTGGCAATAATTTATTATCCTTCTTAAATTGCTTGAGGGACATTTGTTTGTATGGTTGTAGCCATAAAAATACCCAATCTCCCACATCAAAAATTCTCTCACTGCGATGTTGATCTGCGTGTTGTTTCATTCGATTTTGTGCCAAATTTAGGTTATCCTTTAAGAGTTGGAGAACTTCTTGTTGACGCTCGATGTGATCCTCCACAGCTTGAACCATAAAATTTTCCCTTAAAGAAGATGTGATGGACGGTGGATGATATCCAAAAAGTGCCATAAATGGGATAATTTTCGCTGCAGTATGGAAGGAAGTGTTATACCACCATTCAGTGAGAGGTAACCACTTGATCCATTGTGCTTGCTTATCATATACAAAACAACGAAATATCCTTCCAAAAATTTCTTCACTATCTCTATTTAACCATCAGAATGAGGATGATAAGATGAGCTATGAGCTAGTTTAGTACCCAAACAAGAAAATAATTTCGTCCAAAAATTTCATGTAAAAATTGGATATCTGTCACTTACAATAATCTTCGGTTTTCCATGTAGCTTTTGAATTATTTCCATAAATGTAGTAGCAACTGTACTTACTTTAAATGGATGAGATAATGCACAAAAGTGTGCATACTTGGTAAGTCTATCAACTACCACCATGATGACACTCCTTCCTTCGGACTTAGGTAAACCTATGATAAAATCCATTGAAATATTCTCCTAACATTGACTTGGAATGGATGAAGGTTGTAGAAGACTCAGGGTCTTAGTTGTCTCAACTTTATTTTGCTGGAAAACCAAACATTCCACCACAAAATTTTGAATATCAGATTTAAGGCCATCCCAAAAAAAATCTTTCTTCACCCTGTGGTAAGTTTTAAAAAATCCCGAGTGTCCTCCTAAAGGAGAAGTGTGAAATTCCAAAAGAATCTTTTATTTTAGTTGGGAATTCTTGCAAACATATAAGCTATCTTTGTACCATAAGGAATCATTTTTCCAACTAAATGTATTAGATGTACTAGGATCTTGATGAAACTTTTAAATGAGTGTCCACACTTCTTCGTCCTTCTTCCATTCATCCTTGCTTCGGTTATCCAATTTGGTTGGATAATAGAAATGGCACAAAGAAATTCTTCCACCTCTTCATCCTTTCTTAAGAGTGCGTCTGCAAAAACATTTAGCTTCCCTTTTTTGTAGATGATTTCAAAGTCATAACCCAACATCTTTGTGACCCATTTTTTCTACTCTTTTGAAGATAGTCTTTGTTCCAAAAACAATTTAAGATTATCATGATCAATTTTTACCTTGAAGTGTCTTCCCATTAGGTAAGGTCTCCATTTCTTTAGTGCATGTAGTATTGCCAACATTTCCTTCTCATAAATAGCCTTTTGTAAATAATTTCCTTTGATTGAACGAATTTCAAAAGCAATGGGTCTTCCTTCTTGCATTAAAACAACACCAATTCCATTTCCTGAGCCATCACATTCCACAATAAAGGTTTTTGTGAATTCTAGCGTAGCTAAGACTGGTGCTAGGCACATTGCCTCTTTAAAATGTTCAAAGGCCTTAGTTGCTTTAGGAGTCCATGAAAATGCATATTTATTCATAATTTTGTTAGAGGTGCTACTATTCTCCCATAATTCTTAAAACTTGCAATAATACCCTGTTAACCCGAGAAATCCGCACAACTGCTTTATGGTTGTGGGGAATTTCCATTCCTTAATTGATTTAATTTTGTTAGGGTCTACCTTAACACCCTCGTGAGATACAAAATGACCCAGATATTCCACCTCTTGTACTCCAAAGAAACATTTGGATGTTTCTGCATATAATTTTTTCTCCTCCAATAGTTTGAGCATCCTGTCAACATGTTGAACATGATCCTTCCAAGACCTGCTGTAGATTAGTATATCATCAAAATATACTAGCACAAATTTTCTAAGGAAGGGTTTGAAAATGGAATTCATCAACCCTTGAAATGTAGAAGGTGCATTGGTAAGGCCAAAAGGTATGACCAAAAATTCATAATGACCCTCATGAGTTCGAAATGTTGTTTTGGGCATATATTCAGTCTTCATTCTAATTTGATGATATCCTAAACGAAGATCCAACTTGGTAAAATAAGTTGCTCCATGTAATTCATCCAATAATTATCAATCAGAGGAATGGGAAATTTATCTTTAATAGTGAGCTTATTGAGCTCCCTATAATCATGACACATGTGCCATGATCCATCCTTCTTGTGCACCAATACTATTGGAGCATAGAAAGAACTTTGTCTAGGTTGAATTACACCAGCCTCTAACATTTCTGCAATCATACATTCAATTTCACTCTTTTGGACATAAGGATATCTGTAAGGCCGGACGTTTGGAGGAACACTTCCTAGAATCAAATGAATAGCATGATCATGATCGAGAATATGTGGGAGTCCTTTGGGAGTATCAAACACCTTGGAATGATTGTCCAAGACGTTTTAGAGATCTGGAGAAATAGATGATTTTGATGTTCGAACTTCTAGTGAGCATAATTGTGCAATTACATCTCGTTGCTCTTTCTTCAAAAGATTTGTCATGACATTATAGCTTATTATCTTTCCTAGCTTCCCTTCGATACCCCATAATTCAATTTCCTTTCCTTTCGAAAAAAATTTCAAGAAAAGTTCTTGAAAATTAAAAGCTACCGTCCCTAAATATTGTAACCATCGTACTCCTAGTACAACATCAGCACCTCCCATTGGGATGGAAAGAATTGGACTATTCAATACATATTCTCCCATGGCTAGCTTGATATTATGGCATTTTCCAGAGCAATTTATAGTTCTTGAATTTGCAACCATCACTTGACATTTCGGTGCAAGGTATAGGTAACAATTCAATTCCTTGGCTACCTTACAATGAATAAAATTATGGGTACTACCTGAATCAATCAACACTATTAATTTTTTCTTCTTGATATGTCCTTCTATCTTGAGAGTTTGAGGAGTGGTAATTCCTAACAATGCATTACTTGATATGGTCAGACTCATTTCTTTGTCTTCTTGGGTTGCTTCCTAGTGTATATCCTCTTCTTTTGAAGTTTCTTGTTCATTTTCTTCCTCCTCTTCACAATCTATGTAAAATAATTTCTTCTCAACACACTTATGACCTTTAGTGTATTTGCTATCACAACTGTAGCAAAGCCCTTTTGCTATTTTTTCTTCCAATTGTTGTGGTGTCAACCTTGTAGGTTGTGGAAGTCTAGGAGTTGAATCAATTCCATCTTTATAGATGTGAGTGGTAGGGTTCCTTGTCACCATAATTTTACATTCAATTTTTCTTGCCAACTTGAATGCCTTCTCCAATGAATCAAGTTCCCAAACGCGAACTTCATGTTGGATGTTATCCTTTAAATTCCCTATGAAGACATCAATCCTATGTTCCTCTGGAATATCAGTTACCCTTATATTCAATTTTTCGAAGTCCTCAATGTGCTCCACCATAAAACCCTTTTTTTTGAGATTTATCAATTGGCTAAAGAAGGCGTTACTTTTTGTATCCTTATAATCTGCTATCATTTCCTCCGTAAAAATTGACCAAGTGGCAATTTTTTTACGGGAGCAAAGCCATCGATACCATACAATTGTATTTTGTTCTAAATGTAAAGTTGCAATGCGTACCTTTTTGTGTTTTTCACATTATTGAGATCAAAATATTGCTCCATCTGTAGTATCCATGTTACGGGATCCTTGCCATCAAACTTCCTCATATCAATCTTTGGAATATGGCGGTTCTTCCATCCAACATTAGAGTTTATGAAATCATGATTAAAATTTATTTTGTTCTCATCATGAGTTTCCTCTACTATATTTTCACCATTAGGAAACATTTCTTTTATCAACTTTGCCAAACCTTCGATGTCTACTTTTAGATCATTCTTCATGTTTTCCATGTTGTATTTCATTTTTTCATCGATCTTAGCTTCCATGTCATCCATCTTAGCTTCCATGCCCACTTCCATGATATCCATCTTAGCTTCTAAACCATTCATCTTAGCTTCCACACCTTTCTTCAAAAATTCCATTTCATTTTTTGTTTCTCTTTGCGATAGCGAAATTTGGTGCACTTGCTCTTGTAATTTTGATATCTCATGTTGTGTTTCTTCATCTTCATGAGTCATAGTAGAGCCTTCTGAAGGCTTAGTAAATGTTGAATTCTTTTTAGGGGGAATTTTAGAACCAAATACTGATATCTATTCTTCAATATACCCTTGGAATAAATTCAAACTAATTTTTTTCAAACGAGACTTATGTAATTCGAAAAAAATGCACACCTTTTTATTTCTTTTAAGGAGCTCGATATTGAAACTAAATTATATCTGTGATTTCAGTTCATCAATATCTGAAAATCAACCCTAAATTAGCCCTTTGAATCTTCTTTCGAATGCCACAGGTATGACCTGATTTTGATTCTTCAAGTCATAGTTATGCCCAATCTCCCACGACGACCTAATTATGGACTAGTTTAGTAGAGATAATTTGTACGACTTTCCACGTGTCATTGTTTCCTCCTTCAGCTCTGAAATTGATATTTCAAAAACTACAATTTGTTTACTTGTAGCCACTTTTTACAGAATCCCAATCCGATGTTCAAAGAGAGAGTTATGACGTTTTTCCCACGGTCACCTCTTTGAGATGAAATTCGAGAGCCTGAAACAATACTACCTTCCACAAATCATATCTCAAACAATATTGCGAACCAACATCTGAAATTTTTACAAGATTTTCCTCAGGATTTTGGCTTCACTCTGTGAAAATTTCAGCTTCTGAACCCTCGTAGCCAAAAATTTATAGTGAAAAATTCATGATCACCTGTTTAGGTTAAATTGAGGATCTTGCAAAATGTTCTAACTTCCACAGAGCATATCTCCAAAAATATTGCAAACAAAGCTCTGAAAGTTTGCGACGATGTTCCTCATGATTTCTACTTCGTGCTCTAGAAATTTTAGCTTCTGAAACTTCGTAGAAAAAACTTTATAGTGAAAATTCCATGATGACTTGTTTGGAGTAGCGAAAACCTAGAATCCAAAGCTCTGATACCAAATGTTATGAAACCAGCTCCAAAAATAGAAGAAAAGAGAGATCAACACCTTAGAAATAAGCCACTTAGAGGGGGCAACCTCCATTACATTACATAAATGAACAATTCTTGGATGATTCAAATGACAAAACCTCCTTCCTATATATAGGAGTCCATGGGGCCACAATGTAATCCTAGTGGGGCCACAATGTAATCTTAGCTGACCTAAAAATAATAATGTAAGGGCACAATAATAAAAATATAGGGGTTACAGGGATACAATAATAAAAATAAGTGGATTACACTAACAATAATAAGGGACTATACTAGTAATATAAAGACCTAACACCCTTACACTCATTTCACATCATAATTCCATCATTTGTCACCAAATCACATCCTACTCTTTGTGGTTGATAATAATTAGTTTTATTATATTTTATATGATTAGAAATTATTTAGTCATTATTTACTAATGATGGTTTCACTAAGTTCATTTGTTGAAGCGTTATATTGTTGGAAGTCTCCACCAGTCAATTTTAACTAGTTACTATAGAGTTGAGTACATAATTGTTGTAGGTGAAAATCTAAAGCTTGTGATAAAACAATGAAGAATCTTGAAATTCCGGCACGCGGGTTTTGTTCAGAGTACCCTTATTCATGTAAATTTGAAACCTTTTGGAAAAATTCGTCTTCTTGAAGGATTATGGTCAGGGGAATTTTCCAATGCAGTTTTAAGTACCAATTTGGGTCAAAATTCGAATTTCACTGTTTTGGCCACATCCACGGTTTTTATAAACCTATAATGCTCAAAAAAAGGAAATGATTCCTCCATCCATGCTATGATCAGGGTGAACCCAACCATCACCCATTAAAATACTATTTCAATAGATTTTGTGCAACTTAATTTTAGCCTTGATGTCTTTATTTAATTTTTCTAGTTAATTTGTTATGCATAGTTTTCATCGGCTAGACTTTATAAAAGCCCTATGATCTCTGTGTATAGGAGGCATAGAAACGATTATTATGTAAATTGGCTGTAAAAGCTTCACGCTCAAGAGACATTGGAGATTTCAATGTGTTTCCTCTATGAACTCATGCTTTTTTTATTCTAATACATAATCCGAGATTCAACATTTAATCTCTGTAAGTGTTGATGTATTTTAATTTTTAAAGCACATTGAATTAACTTGAATTTATTCCAAGAGTGGCACGGGCCCACTACCACCTGGAAACAAGTTCTATAAATTATTTAGATTGTAGGATTTGTATTCAAAGTGTGGATTTGTATTATGTACTTAGAACTTTGTTTTGTAATTCTGAAGATTAAATACCCCAAAACTCACTCTTCAAACGTTTAGGATTGATGAGAAATTATGCTAAGATCATGATGCTTGAAATATAAATGATTTTATTTCATGTATGTAGACCATGGAGAAGTAATTATGATTTGAAATCAACTTTGGCATTTATTACCAATAGACCAAGAATGAAATAGATTTATAATCTATTCATTTTTTTCAAAATTTATAATTTCATGTTACTATGAAGAATTTTTAAGAATTTGAAACTGAATGCAATTTAATTTTATTGGTTCTAGAGTAATTTGTTTGGTTTAGTTAACAACTCTTTGAAGGTTTGATTGTCATTCCAAATTAGAGCCATTTGTGTTTTATTCCTTTCCCAACACTGCCAATGTATGAGTGTGATTAGTGTGAGGTGTGCTAAGTTGATTGAAACAATCTTCATTTGAAGTTCAACCCAGAAAATAAAATTCCTTTTAGTTAGAGGTTTTCTCTCTTTTAGATAACATAATTATATCTTTGTAGAAGCAGGCATGTACATGAATTCGATTGTGTAATTAGACATCTTAAGTTTGATATTGATTGAATTAGTTCTATTTACCTTTGAGTTTGATCATGAATTTCTTAAATACGAGAAGTGAGCTTGTGCTTGAATAATTCATTTCGAATAATTCATCTCAATTAAGATTAGATGTCTTGAGTTAAATATTTTTTTTTATAAATTAGAAAATGGGATCTTGTAGGTAGGAGTTGCTATCATTAGAATTTTACTTTTCATAAATTGATTTGTGTAATTAGAAGTTTACTTTTCAGAAATTGATTGGTGTAATTACTTCTAGCAAATAGAGGTTTCTTTCCCAACAAATGAATGGTGTGTTTCTTTATCAATAGTAATCAAGAGGTTCTCTTACCAATAGTGATATCCTTGCTCAAATAGTGATTTATCATATATTTAAATACTATGATTAGTAAGAAATGATATTTAAGCTTAAATTTTACAACGAATGAATTCTTTAGATGAATAGAGAGTGTTATTTTTGCAAATAAGAATTTTGCTAATTAAAGAATTAGGATGGTTTGCATGATGATATTTATTGTTTCTGAGTAAGATGAGTGCAAATTTACTGAATTGATAGAAGAGTGTTTTTATTACTCTGCACTTAGTGATCATTAACATGGAAACTTATATACTCTAACCTTTAGCTGAGCCAAAAACGCAGTACAAATCGTGTTTATGATCCCCGGATTGACAATTAAATTTTAAGAGTTTTAATCTCTAATTAAAAATCTCAACATTTTGGCGCATTGCTGAGGAGTTGTATTTTGGTTCAGGAATATTTTAACTACAGAGTTTCAAGTGTTTTGTAGGGTAGTCAGAGGGCAGAGAGAGTACGGTAAGACGTGAGTGAAGAGCCACACATCCACTGTGGTTGGGTTGCTCCTAAGCCTGATCGCTTTTGCTTATATTTGAACTTCTATTTCCTTTCCTTTATGCGTAGAAGTAGAAGAAGGCCATAGAATATTATGAAACATTATGTAAGTGATTTCATTTCCACATTTCATGTAATTTGCAAAGTGTGTAACTCTCACAGACCTTGTAAGGCATATCTAGAGGAACCATAGCTAAGCCTCACAAGAAGAATAGGACGTAGAATAGTCCGAAACATTCTGTGATACATTTAGTTTCCAAATTGTTTCAATTTAAATAAATTAAATAGTACTCTGATCCAAATTTTTATGAGTGTGGTTAGCTTTATTCCAGCCAATAGCTTTTACTTTCATTTATCTTCAGATTCCAATCTTTAACGTTATATAATTTTTTGGGTGTTGTAAGACCCTTTGGGTACTAATCCATGTTATGAGACAGGGATCATCAACCTGCAGGAGAAATTCAAGAATGATTGAAAGCTTTAAGAATGTCCCTCGAAGAACTTTCTCAAATCCTAGTAGTAGCAGGGATATCTACCTCTCAGGAAGAGTTCATCATGACCGCATTCAGGAAATTATATATCTCTCCACAACCAGAAAAACATTTGGAAGTCTCCCTTGATTGCTCTTGCCTATCTACCAAGGAGATTGAGAAATCATGTACCAAATTTGATGGGGAGGATCTAGTTGAACCTAATATTGATGAAAATTCACCATGCCCAGCAACAAGCCTTGTATGCATTCCAAATACCAATTATCCAAGTTTTTCGGGCACGATCGAGGAGGACTTTCAGACTGGTCGAAAAGAATAAATGAGCTAATACCACCAGGATTACATCAAGCATTGGTTCCAAATCACAATCGAGTCAAAGCACTGCTCTCATATTCAAATACTCTTTGTATCACATATTTAAAAGCTGTTGATTTTTCATGCTTGTGTACCTTTTGAAGTTTATATGTTCAATCTAAGCATGAATTTATCCTTGTATCTGATCTGCACGTGGCTTCTTTGGAAGTTTTATTTCACTTGAAGGACGCCATATTCTCTTCAGTATAGTAGGAAATTTAGTATTGTAATAAATAAATAAATGAAAATAGTAAAGAAAAATAAGTCCTTTTGTGAAAACCAGGTTGTCTGGCACAATTGGATAGAGACTTTGCTTGAAAACCAAGTAACGGGTGGGTAAGGTTCCCAATAAAGTTTGTAAATTTTTATGAGTTCTTCAAATCACGTATCTTTCAAGTCATTATGTTTGTACTAGAGTTGATTGATGTGGGTTTCCTTAAGGAGCACCTGCCAACAAGCCTTGTCCCATCAACATCAACACATTATCTGGGACCAAGGTTAGGGTTAGATAAGGTACCTAGGAGCCTGCATGCCTTAGTGGCAGGTATCCTTGTCATATACTAAGGAAATACATCAATGTTTCTTAGTGGATGAATTCTGTAGTCCATTTGACTCCGACAAATATATTAATGGCTAGTAGAATGTATTTGGTGCCTTGATTCCCATTAACATTAAGGGTGGTATATCTCGCATTGGTTAACAACATCCTCAATGTTCGATAATCCAATGATTCTTTCTTATGTTCAACATTGACACCATTTATTCACATATGCAAGATTTCACATGGGTCTGTAGCAGTTGAAGACTATATGGTTTTGAGATCTCGACACAGTTTTGCAGTAGTGTGGACTTTTGTATCAAAATTTTTCAATTGCAGCAGCAATCTCCTTTCCTCAGTTTTTTGGGGACATACAAATCTTCAGGCATGGGGGATAAGGGGACCTTTAGTTCACTATTCAAACTTTCAGTTCATCCTTTAGTCCTTCAATTCATCTCTTCATCTCATCTTTTAGCCTTCAGCAGTCACATCAACTCCAGTCATTCATTCCTCCACTTCATTTGGAGCACCGGGCACATTAACGACAAAGGTAAAACTTTAGGTAAATTTGGCTTATGATTTTATAATTCATTAGAAGGTTAAAGAAGATTAATGATTCACCACTTATCATTCCACATATTTCATCCTTCATAAACCATTATCTTTCTATTTCCTTCCATTCATTACACATAAACTCTGATAACAAGACCATGTAAAAGCGAAACCTTATGGTGCATTAATCAAAGCAGTCTCTATGGTGTCTTCTCCTTCCATGATAACAAGAATTGGGATGAAATGATAAAGGAAACCACTTGTAGACATTGGCCTTATGATGACAGAGTATGCAAGCACCCACTCACCCTCTCCATCACCACCTCATTTCATCCATCATCTCTCCCTCATCCATTATTTCTTGTCCTCAATTTATATTTCTCTGTAAATTAGTGTGACATACTAAATGTGAAGAGTGTTGCTCCACAAGAACCTTCACCTCCAAAATTCAAATGATTGATTCTCCACATGACCCAGCACCTTCAAATATCCAAGCGATGTTGTCCCACAAGAACCAACATCTACAAAACATTATCAAGAATATGCCAATGAGAAAGAGATCTGTTTGCATGAGGAAATGAAAACCCTCAGGCATGGGGGGATGTTGAGCCTCATATATGCCCATTTTTCCATCGCATATTACAGCTATGCATAACCAAAATTTTGACACCCTTACACTCATTTCACATCATAATTACATCATTTGTCGTCAAATCACATCCTATGCATCGTGGTTGATAATCATTAGTTTCATTAGCTTTTATATCATTAGAAATGATTTAGTCATGATTTAATAATTATTTTTTCATGAAGTTCATTTTCTGAAGCTTTCTATTGTCGAAAGTCTCCACAAGTCAATTTTAACTAGTTACTACAGAGTTGAGTACGAAATTTATGTAGGTTAAAATATAAATTTTATCATCAAATAATGAATAATACGGAAATTATGACACGTGGGTTTTGTTCATAGTACCCTTATTCATGTAACCCAGAAATCGTTTGGCAAAATTCATCTCTGTGAAGGAGTTATGGTAAGGGGAATTTTACAATGCAGTTTTAAGTACAGATTTGGATCAAAACTCGAATTTGACTATTTTGGCCACATCCACGGTTTTGATAAACCTATAATTCTCAACAAAAGGAAACGGTTCCTCCATCCATTCTATGATCAGGATTAACCTAACCATCACCCATTCAAATACTATTCCAAGAGATTTTGTGCAGCTTAATTTTAGCCTTGATGTCTTTATTTATTCATTCTACTTAATTTGTTATGCATAGTTTTCATCGACTGGACTTTATAAAAGCCCTATGATATCTGTGTATAGGAGGAATAGAAATGATTATTATGTCATTTTCTGTAAAATATTCACGCTCAGGAGACATTAGATATTTCAATTTGTTTCATGTATGAGTGTTAGCGGTGTGAGGTATGCTAAGTTGATTGAAACAATCTTCATTTGAAGTTCAGCCCAGCAAATAGAATTTCTTTTAGTTAAGAGGCTTTCTCGCTTTTCCATAGCATAATTATATATTTTTAGAAGTAGGCATGTACATGAATTCGATTATGTAATTAAAAATCTTAAATTCGATATTGATTGACTTAGTTCTATTTACCTTTTAGTTTGATCATGAATTTCTTAAATATGGGAAGTGAGCTTGTGCTTGAATAATTCATCTCGATTAAGATTAGAGGTATTGAGTTGAAGATTTTTTTTTTTATAAATTAGAAAATGGGAGCCTGTAGGTAGGAGTTGCTACCATTAGAAGTTTACTTTTCAAAAATTGATTGGTGTAATTACTTCTAGAAAATAGAGTTTTCTTTCCCAGCAAATGGATGGTGTGTTTCTTTATCATTAGTAATCAAGAGGTTCTCTTAAAAATAGTGATATCCTTGCTCTAATAGTGATTTATCATATATTTAAATTCTATGATTAGTAAGAGATGATATTTAAGCTTAAATTTTACAATGAATGAATTATTTAAATTAATAAAGAGTGTTATTTTTGCAAATAAGAATTACGTTACTTAAAGAATTAGGATGGTTTGCATGATGATATTTATTGTTCTTGAGTGAGATGAGTGCTAATTTACTTAATTGATAGAAGAGTGTATTTATCACTTTTCACTTAACGATCATTAACAAGGAAACTTATATACTCTGACCTTAAACTGAGCTAAAAACGCAGTACAAATCATGTTTATGAGCCTCGGATTGACAAATAAATATTAAGAGGTTTAATCGCTAATTAATTTAACTCTCAACATCTTGGCGGCGTTGTTGGGGAGTTGTATTTTGGTTCAGGAAGATTTTTATTAAAAAGTTTCAAGGGTATTGCAGGGCAGTCAGAGGGCAGAGAGAGTATGGTAAGGCGTGAGTGAAGAGCCACACATCCACTATGGTGGGGTTCCTCCAAAGTCTGATCGCTTTTGCTTATCTTTGAACTTTGATTTCCTTTCCTTTATGCGTAGAAGTAGAAGCAGACCTTAGAATATTCTAAATCATTATGTAAGTGATTTCATTTATGTATTTCATGTAATTTGCAAAGTGTGTAAATATCATAGACTTAGTAAGGCACATCGACAGGAACCATAGCTAAGCCTCATAAGCAGCATAGGCCTTAGAATAGTCTGAAACATTATTTGAGACATTTATTTTCCGAATTGTTTCACTTTCAATAGATTAAATAGTACCTTGATTTGGCTTTTTATAAGTGTGGTGAGATTTATTTCAACCAATAGCTTCTAATTCCATTTATCTTCAAATTCCAATTCGTAACATTATATCATTTTTTTGGTGTTGTAAGAACCCCTGGGTACTAATCCATGTTGCGAGACAGGGATCATCAAACAACAGGAGAAATTCAAGAATAATTGAGAGCTTGAAGAATGTCCCTCGAAGCACTTTCTAAAATCCTAGAAGTGGCAGGGATATTTGCCTCTCAGGAAGAGTTCATCCTGACCGCATTCAGGAAATTATCTATCTCTCCACAACCAGAAAAATATTTAGAAGTCTCCCTAGATTTCTCTTGCCTATCTACCATGGATATTGAGAAATCATGTACTAAATCCGATGGGGAGCATCGAGTTGAACCTGATATCGAATAAATTTCACCATGCCCAGCAACAAGCCTTGTATGCATTCCAGAGACCAATTATCCAAGTTTGTCTCGAACGACCAAGGAGGACTTTCAAAGTGGTCCAAAAGAAGAAATGAGCTAATACCACCAGGATTACATAGAGCATTTTTTCCAAATTACAATCGAGTCAAAGTACTACTCTCATCTTCAAATACTCTTTATGATCACATCTTTCAAAACTGCTGATTTTTCATGCTCGTGTACCTTCTAAAGTTTATATGTTCAATTTGAGCATGAATTTATCCTTGTACCTGATTTGCACATGGCTTCATTAGAAGTTTCTTTCACTTGAAGGAGGGCGTCTTCTCTTCATTATAGTAGGTAAGATAGTATTGTAATAAATAAGTAAATGAAAATGGTAAAGAGAAAAATAAGTCCTTTTGTGAAAACCAACTTGTATGGCGCAACTGGATAGGGATTTTTTTTGAAAAACAGGTAACTAGTGGGCAAGGTTCCCAATAAAGTTTGTAATTTTGTATGAGTTATTCTGTAATATCCAAAAATAGTAAAAGTAGCAATATGGAACATGAAACTGGAAATAACAGTGAATATCAACACATCATACATGAGATAATGAAAGAGCCATCTTATTATGAATATTAGCATCAAATAAGTACAATATCTTGAGGAACAAATCACTCAAGCAAGAAAACAAGCCTCCAATGAACAAAAACCCTCAATCATGAAATGTTCCTGCTATACAAAATGCTGAAGAACCAATACAACACAGTCCCAGTGAGTATAACTACTGCGAGAAAATACAATGATATATATCTCCTTATATATGGCTCAAAAAGTGTCGGGAATAGAGATCTAAGCTCCCAAGCACATTTCCAAGACAACCTAGAAAGGGTTTCCAGAAATACACAAAATACAAAAATTATGTAATGCAGCCCTAGGGCTGAATAAGCTCTGCAATTAGATAACTGACAAGAGGTGGCTGATCTGATGTAGAAATGGATGGAACTATGCCAATAGATCTCCCAGATGAAGGGTTTCTCCCCTCACTGGACATCTAACTCACCAAATGGGGCACTAATCCCTCCACTGCAATTGCTCAATAAAATAACACAGTTTATGAGGGAAACTATGTTGTAGGTGATGACAACAGCTTGGCCTGATGCCAAAAGACAAAATGGGGCTCAAGGATCCTCCTTGTTAACCTCCTGGGTGAAGGGCTACTCCCTCCACTGGGAATAAGCTCATAAAATGATCTTATCAATCCTCCACTACTTCTGCCACGCAAAACAACATAACCTTGGAGGAGACTACGCTGTGGATAGTGGCTGAAGCTTGGCCTGATGCTAGATAGTGGTAATTCATCTCAATAAACATCTCCTGAGTGGGCACTCGAAGTCCCTCGAGGATGAAGGTAAGATTTCTGCTCGGGAACACCCTTGTGCTAAACAGCACAACAGACTCCGGTAAACAGCTAAAGCGTGCAAGAAGTCATAAAAGACCAAGACATAAAAAATAATAAGAATGCCCTTTATGGATGTCATCCCCTTCCCTATATGGTTTGTTAGCTTCCTCACCTTGGTCCCCACACATTAAATTCACTACTCTCATGGAGACTTCCTCCCACTAACACTACATTGTCCCTCATTAACTATCCACCCCCTCCATACGAGCGATGTTGATTTGGTCAAAATTGACCCTATCCACATGCTTCAACCTCTATTCACACATGAGGGTGCTTTATCCAGCTAATATGATGCTCCTCATCTACATTAGAAGTGGTTTTATTCCTACTAAGAATATCTATGGGTCTCCCTACCCTCTTATTCATCTATCTAAATGACAAAAGAAAAATTTAATATTCCAACCAGTTGAAAGCTAATTAGGAATATTACAGTCCTCGCCTCCCAAATGTTTCTTGTCCTCAAGCAACTGTAAGGGTGAATGCTGCAAATCTTCTCCTCCTTCCCTAGTGGTATCCACATATGATAATCTCCCCCACTGAATCAGGTGTTCTCTAATCAATCTCCCCCTTAGCTTCTCCTCCCAAGTGTCCAATTTAGCCAAATGGCTCACATCATAAGGAAGTAAGAGATCTATGATAGCAACCACATATTGTCCAATGTTCTCACTAAAGCATAGGGCATAAGAAATGTGGGATATCTCACTCTCAATGAACATCTCCAACCCATGTTCCATTCCCCTCATCCCAATAATAATGATAAAAACAGTATCAACATATGGGATCAAAAACAAAGATACACTGACTACCATATGAAATACCGGAGGATCACAAGGGTCCCCCAAGGGGAACCAACACAGTTCTGCTCCTTGCTGCATCACAACATGATGTGATAAGTGGATTTCCAACCAATTTCTTGTTTCCATTATCCGCTCACATGCCTCGAAGTAGTAGAAGGCATTTGGTCTCAATTGAGCACACCCTTAACAAGATATCATCTCCCCAAAACCTCCTAGGGAGTGTTCATTCTTATCACTGATTGTGGCCCTAAGTAGACCATGAGGACTAAAGAGAGGCTTGCCCTCTTGTGGAGCAATGTGTTGTAAATGAATGGAAAAGGAATGCAAATACTTGGTTAGTTGATCAATAAGCATCAAAACACAATCCTTACCATGTACCTTTGGCAAGCTGGTGAGGGGGTTCATAGATGAGCCTTCCCATATCTCTATCAGAAAGGAAAGTGACTGTAACTACCCTGCAAGGTGGTTTTTTTCCTCCTCATCCTTCAAGAAAAGCATACATCTCCTGATATGTTGGTGCACACCCTCTTTCATACCCTCCTAAGAGAATCCCTCCATGATGGTCTGATATACCCCCTTGAAATCTATGTGACCGAAAATGAGTGCTTCATGTGCTGCATGTAGAAGCTTCTCCTTGAGCATAGAATCTCTAGCCAAGAATATCCTATTCTGATAATAGATGAATCCATCCATCACTTTATACCTCTCATCTATCACCTGTCCATCAAGTAATTCGCATGTGATATAATCCTTGGAATATTCCACCAATAGTTGGGATTTCCAATAAGGATCTATACCCATCAATGACAACACTGCTAGTATTTTTGGAAACGAACCTGTCATTTTATGGTCCTCCTCTTTGACATGTTTAATTCCAAAGTCATACGTTGAGATAATGCTATCCTTCCTCTGTTGCCTCTCTTGTAGCTACTCCTTCCCAAGTAGGGGTTGAAGTTTGTGGAGGTTAGCCTTCACTTGGAAGCTATCACCCATCCAAAACTTTATGAGTTTGGCCAATGAATGCATGAGTGCCAACAACCGTCTACCAAATATGGAAGATTCCTCCCTATGTGTAAGTATCTTCTGGTTCTCAAAGGCCACAGAGTAGCCCCCTTGCACCATGATGGTGCCATCATCCATCCCTGAAACACCTTCTCTCTGCACAATATGCTTGGTGAGAGTTGGTAATACTGATACCAGAAGAATGTCCCTCTCTTCCTTGAGCCTACGAAGGACTCTCTGTGCTGTGCCAAGCTCACCCAAAGTTCTCACCTCATCCAGATCTATGAGTGGTGTAGCTTGTTGTGAGAACTCTCTAACCAAATCTTGGTCCAAGGGTCTTCCTGGTGGAATGCCTCCAAATAATACTACATCATGGGTCAAAGTCAACTTAATAACTGAGTGGACTATTGTTTCCTTGCTCCAACTATGAAAATTATGCTCTATCTTGTATGCAGGAGCTATCCGAGGGGGATAAGTGTGCATGCCCCTGATCACCTGATGCTTACCACTCTTCTTATCTACCCACTCCATCTGCAAGGTATCCCAATCTTTCGTGACCTTGTCCAAAGTAATCAGCCACTGCACACCCAATATCACATTGTTGTTAGGAATATCAACCACAAAGAAGGGTGTTGGTCGGCTTAATTGTCGGATTAAACCTCTCGATATTAATTATCAATCCGGGAGTCGTAAACGCGAGTTGTACTACGTATTGGCTCAACTTAATGGTCAGAGTATAAATATATTCCTTTGTAATGATAAACTAGATATTGGAATGAAACACACATTTGCTCGCAAATAAACAATCTTGAAAATAAAACTCACTGAACTAATTCCTATCAAGCAAACTCCATATTGCGATTAAACTACAAAGCAATTCTCAATCATGTAACATTCTTGCACTTGCATTCTACTTTTAAATCTCCTATGATAACTTGAAAACCTTAATCTACTAACTCTCTCACTAACTTGAAACTAGCACTTGAAAATTAAACTTGAGATAAGTAAAAGACATACACGTTATTCCAATGACAACCTCACAAATCAAACTAACTATAACTACTCTTCCTAATAAATTCAAGATTCCAATAACAAAAGACAATTCTAACTATTGCTAAAAGAAACCATTTCACTTCATGTAAAATAACACTTAAAAATCCTATTAAAAATCACATTACAAATAAGCTATGATAACCTTGAATTAAAGATTTTAATCTAGGTGAAACAAATTATTCAAAAACAACTCACTCTTCGAAAGCGTGCAACTCATAATGAAAACTAAATCAAACTCATGCCACTCGATAATGAAAAATTTAAATCATCGCTACATGCACAATTAAATCCATGCTCAAACTTGCTCTTATAAAGAAATGATTATACTACGAAAGCAAGGATAATTCTAATTTAAAAGAGATTTAATTCTTAAGAGAAATATCGCTATGCATGAACAAATCAAACCTTGAATTACACTCTAAATGGCAGTGTTACTTATTCAAAATTAAAACATTACAATATGTTCTCATTAATAAATCAAACTCAGAAATTGGAAAACACCATAATGATCTAAGTGCAGAATTAGGAAATATTAGATTCTATTTAAAAGACAATTCGAAACGGAATATGATTCTACAAATTAAACAATTCCTAAATCTATGAAAAATGAGGGACTTGACTCCAGTTTGTGGTGGATCCTGGCCCCTCCCTGGAGCAATTCCTAAACTAACTCAACATTTAAAAACAAAAATTACAATGCTTATAACAAACAAATGCAGAAGCCCAAAATTTATTACATTAAATCAAAACATGAGTCAAATATTAATTAATAAATACATCATCTTTTGCTGCTCCATTACAATTCTTGTGCTAGGAAATTCGATGCTGGATCAACAAACCAGAAGAGATTCTGCTTCTACACTAAGAAATTCTTCCCTCTAATTTACAGACTCACTCCTACCCCTGAGAAATTCCTTTCTCTCCGCCAATTTGATGTTGGTTCTACATTTTAAAGAGATTCCTCCTACGCTCTCTACTAATTGATCGGTAGACTCCCTATCCATCTAATTGATTGACTCCCATTTTAGAAGCGATTCCTCTGTCTAATTGACAGAATCACTGCCTCTGCGTTCTGTCTAATTGATGGATGGACTAACATTGATCGACTCCCATTTTAGAAGCGATTCTTCTGTCTAATTGACAGACTCACCACCTCTACATTCTATCTAATTGATGGACGGACTAACTTATTCCTCCAATTGATCGACTACTACCCCTGATTTAGTGCGCAACTACTTGCTTTATAGAATTAGCATTTCTTTAATTTAATAGTCGATAGTTATGTGCGATACAATTTTAGGAGATTTGATAAATAAGAATTAAACAAAAATCAAAACAGTGAGATTTGACTCCTAATTTCGGTTTGATCTTGTGCGATCCAGCTTTTGTGTGCCCTATTTTGCATGCTCGATCCCAGTGAAATCGTTCCCCTTGAATAGCAGCACCGGAACTGATATTGAAATCTCCTTGCAATAGCAGTCGAATGCTTAAATTAAGAGTTCCAACCACACCATTCAAAATTGTGCATCTTATATTTCTATCTTCCTTTTTAACTGTAAAAATGCAGAAATGTTGGGGGAGTGCCCATCTCTTCCAAAGCACCGTCGCTTTAAAGCATTGAACTCCTGCTAACTCCGCCATCATGTTCTCCAAATCTTCATCATTGGTAACAGAAACCAGAGCATCCAGATCCTCACTTGGCAAATGATACTTGAATGAAACACTATTTCCCCAAATACTGGAAGGCTTCCCAATCATGGTCGAGAATCTGATGTCGTGATCCACAGCCAAAATCTGAGTATCTACGCCCACATATGAAAGCTGGTTGTCATTGGGGCGGGGGAGGATTTTTCTGCCATAATTGCACATCAGTCAGACCTGGGAAACACCGATCGAATTGGTGGCCTCCCACCTCTGTTTCGAATTAGTTTCTCTTGACCGTGGCAAAGAGCTCAGAGAATCCAGATACCCTGAATCCATCTCATAAGGATTCATGTCCATTCTCCTCACTTCACCCATATAAATCTTTCTATATATCACAGGGGCCGAGCCGATGTCAATCCCCCTTATTTGCATAACTGGGTTTTTCTAGTGTCTGGATATGAATGAGACCAAAAATACATAGAATACATCATACATGCGTGTGCACCATTCCTTCCCCCTGTGACCATTTTGTGTTTTGACCAGAGATAAGGATAAATTGGTAAAAGCATGGGCAAGAAATATCTCATGTGGATCTGTACAGTGTGCGATTGGAACGTCATCTTGTTCTATTCCACAAGTCTTCCAAACATCGACACTTCAAATCCATGCGCAACAATCGGTTCTTCACTTTTTCACAATTAATTTCCACCTCCATGAACTGTTCTCACACCTCTTTTGAACATCTGCGGCCTTCATTGTTTGGCACCAACATATTCTTTTTCCTTGAGTTTCTTATGCTCCATTTGACATCCTCAGATGCCTTCAAACCAGCTTATAAATTGCATGAATATGCTGCGTTGTCCTTCAGGTGTTGGATTCAAGCCCAAAGGATATGAAACGATCATGAGCTCAACATCCTTAATGAAGTCTAATTTATAAGGTGTCACTGAGTGTTTGCGATTGTTGTAACTGTGGCTACGAATGATAAGAGAAATTTTCCGCTGTGGTGTTGATGCTGGTAGTTGAGGAGAGCTGGTGTTACTATATTAATTTAATCACTTGCTGCTTCCTTGGAAATTCGGACAAGTCGGAGCAATCCACCTATATTGTGAAAGCCGAAATTTATAACTCTTTTAACTTCAGATACTTTATCTATCCCTTTATTTCTATTGGTTAATTGACCATGAGAAACAAATCGGAAAAGTGCTGGACTTATACACCTACCACCAAAAAGACATTTGTGAATGAAACTATTACAAAACATATTTTAAATTAATTAATAACAAGAATTTATAATTTAATAATTAATATTTCTAAATGCCTCTAATCATCAACATAATGAACTAATAATGATTAAAAATACTAGGTACAAGCACAAAATTATCTAATAAAAATCGTAGAAACATGGACAAAAATGCAGCTCAACAAAGGGATTAGGCAAGGTGTATGTTCCCATGGTGACAGAGAATGCCGAAACATACTTCATGCACTGCATGGTTCTAGCTCCTGAAACCAAAACTGAAAATCCCTCCAAATCATCAGTGGGTATTGCTCTCCTTTACACTAACTGAGCATCAATAAAGTTGTGGGTAGCCCCACTATTAATCAACACTAATACTCTCTGATCCTAAATGGTACCTTAGACTCTCAAAGTCAGATAATTGGGTACTCCCTGCAAAAATGCAAGGTCCCATCTAACTAGAGAAAATGCCCCATTCCCACCTCTTGGTGGTGGTGGGTCGTCTCCTGTTACCCCAGCACTGTTTCCCCCTTTAGGTTCCTCTTCCTCCTCCTCATCACTATCAGAGAATACCTCTATATAGTTTGCTTTCCCTGTTGCACATCGATGCCCTAGTGCCCATGGTTCTTGGTATGTGAAGAAAATCTTCCTTCTTCTCAAGTCCCTTTGGACATCATCAGTAAGAGTTCCTTTTTTTTGGTTCTATTTCGAAGGGAGAACCTTCACATATTTCCCCTTTTGCTGGAAGGGTGGCCTTGGCTGAAATGGAGCCTTTGCCCTTGGAAAAGCATCTTGTAAATCTCTTGCCCTTTCAACAACATCTTGAATATTAATTGGTTTAGTAGATTTAACCAAGCCATGCAAAGGCTTTGCTAGCCCATCAATGAACATATAAAACCTCCTAGCTGCAGATAAATCAGGAACCATTACAGAAAGTTTTAGAAACTTAGAAATATAGGTTCTGGATTACCTAACTTCTTAAGCTTGTCTAGCTAAATAAAAGGTGCCTCTGGGTCTCTGCAATTAAACCTCACTACTAACCTCCAGGTGAACTCTGAATATGCAGTCACATTGGCATGCCCCAATGTAGAAAGACCATGAAACCACCAATCATGTGCCTCACCTTCAAGGTGTAGAACTACTATTTTGATGGCCTCCATCTCAGGTACTTGGTTCAGCTGGAAGTAGATATCTAGATTCTCCACCCAAGACTTGGTTATGCACTTGGATGATCCATCAAAAGCAGGCAAGAAGAATATACCAATGGTCCATTGTAGATCATTGTTCTGTATGAACCCTCCACTTCTATTGTTATGTCGAGGTCTCCTGTTGTCCTTGATCAGAAAAAACTCTTGAAATCTTAGGTAATCTCTGAATCTCTGAGATTGAGACTCATATTCTAGGAAATAATCTTCAAAATTTTCTTTTTCTTGGGGTCCTCCACCTCCATTTCCCACTGCTAGGAATATAGGCATAATGGAGCATTAGGAAATGTAATATTTCCAAATGGGGAAGCAGCAATATATGAACACAATAATGGAAAAAATAGTGAATAAAGTAATACACCATGATATGAGACAAATGTATAGCCATATTATTAACATATCAGCAAATAATAGGCAAAAGATCTTGAGGATGAAATCACTCAAGCAATACAAACAAGCCTCTACAAGCGAAATATGCCATCACATGAGAAATAACTGGCATACAAATGTCCTTGAGCTAAGACAACGCAGTGTTAGGGCATAAAATATTGCATAAAGATAGATCAATGTAGATCTACTGTTATATAGCTCAAATAATGCTAGGAGTGAAGATCTAAACTCAAATACACCTTTCCAAGAGAACCCGGAAAGGGTTTCCAGAAATACACCCAAATAAAAATGGTGATCTACAGCCCTAGGGCTAAAGCATCACTGCAACTGAAGCTCCTAAAATGGAAGGCTGGAAATGATATAGATCTGATGTATATCTCCTCCAAAGGTCTCCTCCAATGAAAGGTTGAACCCTTCACCTACAAGAAAACACTCTAAAAGAGCCACTAGACCCTCCTCTAAAACTGTCCTCCAAAATAACACAATTCCCAGCTGAAACTGTGCTGTGAATGATGGGGATAAGTTGGCCTAGTGCCAAAGATCTGAAATGTGCACAAGAACCTGATGCAGGAGCATGAGGCTTAGAGACAAAAGGCTTCATTAATTATTCCAAAAATCCAGAAAAATTTACAAGCAAAGGTGGTAGCACCTTTAGTTGTCAATTTACAGTTGTACTAGATAGGGTTGAACTAGTATCTAGGAAAATTGAATAGTTTTATATTTGATTCAGCATATTTAGCCTTCAGTTGATAGATTTAGGTAAGATATTATGTAATTAGGATTTTTTCTAAATTAGAAGAATTCGATCCTTAAGAGGAGGTCGACTGTTATGTAAAAAACTATAAATGTAACCTCTAAGAAGGAGGAAATCGAATTTAGACCATAGAAGACTTGAATGAGAGGATTTTGCCTCTGAGTTAATAAAATTTGCAGAATTTATTTATCTTTTGTATGATTGGAAAATTCTCGGAGGGTTTCATCTCTTCGAAATCCATCATTTATCCAAAAATCCATTTGATTCATGTTTTCTGTGTAAATTTTGAAGTGTGCATTAACTTCTGTGTGAAAGATTCAGAGGAAATCAAGGGAATTCTAGTTTCTTTGGTTTGAAATTAGATATTCGATAATGATCTATGTTTATTGATTTATGGAGCGGAAAAGTAGGATTCAAGAGGAATTGAAGTTAAACCTGTAACCCAACGAAAATCCGTCTTCAAACGTGATTTAAACAAAAGTTTGCAGGTTAAGTGGTTTTGGAAAAACTAACCACTGTTTTCGCACCTCTTTTGGCATGCGAGCGGTTTTGTTCTATTTGAACACGATCGAATAAAAACATGGCATGTCACAGTGTTAAAACCATCAATTTCACGTGACTTTGGTTGGATAATTCACCAGGGTTGATTAAACGTGATAGCCGTTCGATCATTTGCATTGGAGATCCGACGGTGTTCACGTTGGGAGTTACACAGGGTTTAAAACAAAGGTATGGACCTGATGGGTTATTGCAATAGAATTTTATTAAGTTGTTTGAGATCCGAAACCCCAATTCCGAAGGTTTTTTTAAACATTGTGTAAAAGTAAACTATTAAATTTCCAAAGGATTGAAACATTGGTTAAATTACATTATAATGTTTCTGAAGGGTAAATCTACATGTCACTTTATTTAATAAATCAAGCAGATTTAATAAATTTTGATGAACGAGAGTGGAAATAAGGATTAGGAACAAATTCCTCCTGAATTAGAAAACATTGTAGCAAAATTTGAACAGCTCTCCTTAACGCCTACACCCACATTTCCATCATTTGTAGTATCAAAGCAGTCTTCAAAGCATTTTTCAGACACTGAACAAGCTTCCAAAAGTTAGAAAAAGAAATCCAATATGGCTGTCAAAATTGGTAGAGGTGGTGCTGGTAGAAGAAGAGGTATACCAGTTGCAAATGCTGACGTACTAGAGAGTATGCAGGAGATTCAAGCTAGATTGGAAGCAATGGAAACTGGACAACAGAGAGATTCTGAAGATGTCAGCGAACCTGAAGATGAAGAAGAACTGTTGGACATTGGATAAAACAACGCTCCCGTGTGTTTCGCGACATGGACTAACCGCCTTTCGTGGATCCTTATCTCTGGCAATGTGATCGTTGACTAACACCTGCAGGTTTTGGTCTAACGGCAATCGTGATTCCCAACAAGTGGTATCAGAGCATAGGTCATGAGTTCGATACACACCCGGCTCACGTTGGGGGGGAGATTGTTGGACATTGGATAAACCAACGCTCCCATGTGTTTCGTGACATGGAATAACCGCCTTTCGTGGATCCTTATCTCTGGCGATGCGATTGTTGACTAACACCTACGAGTTTTGGTCTAATGGAAATCGTGATTCCCAACAAGAACAAGGAGGAAATGATGAGATTACTCCTAAGATGAGATTCTTTAAATCAATTTTAGGATCTACATCCAAGCCTAGACTTGAAGTATCAGCTTTTGCAGGAGGATTGAATCCAGAAGAGTTGATAGACTGGATCAATGAAATGAATAAATGCTTTGATTATGAAGATATGAGTGAAGAAAAGAGAGTTAAGTTTGTTTTCACAAGGTTGAAAGGACATGCAGCGCTTTGGTGGGATGGAGTGCAAGCAGAAAGAAGGAGAGTTGGTAAGTAGCCAATCAAGAATTGGCACAGAATGGTAGCAAAGTTGAGAGGTAAATTTTGCCTAGTGATTATCAGCTTTCATTTTTTAGACAAATGTAGAATCTTAGACAGAGATTAATGACAGTAAAAGAATACACATTAGAATTTTACAAAGTGAGCATAAGAGCAGGACAAATTCAAGATACAACAGAGAATATTTCTAGGTACATAAATGGTCTCAGAATGGAGATTCAAGCTGAGATAAGTATATTATCTCTTAAAATAGTAGAAGAGGCTTACCAGATTGCCTTAAAAGCTGAAGAAAAACTCATAAGAAAGCAATCTGCCAAAGGAAGAGGTACTTTCTGAGGAAGAGGAAGTCAAGGTGGTAGAGGAAGATCTACAACACCAAGAGATGGAGCTAGCAGTAGCTCACCTCATTATGCACCCACAGAAGGTGATACAAGTGGCAGAAGGATTCCTTACGGAGGAAGAGGAGGCAGAAACAGAGGAAGAGAATTCAGATGTTACAGATGTAACAAATTAGGACATAGAGCCTATGAGTGTCCAGAGAATATGGGGACAACCAGAGAAATGAAATTGTTGCTCAGACTAAAGAAGAAGCAGCAAAGTTGCCTGTAACGGAGAAAGAAATTGTGTTAGAGAAAGGAGAATATTTGGTGGTTAACAAGGTTTTGTTGAAACAAACAAAGGAAGTTGCTGAACCAACACAGAGAGACTTTGTTCAAAAGTGTGTGAAAAGTTCAAGGGAAATGCTGTCAATTGGTAATTGATAGTGGCAGTACAGATAATTTGGTCTCTACAGAGGTGATAGAGAAGTTGAAATTGAAGACAAGGGAACATCCAACACCCTACAAGGTGTCATGGCTTCAGAAGGGACATCAACTGGTAGTAAAGGAACAACATGAAATAGAATTGCAAATGGGCAGTTACAAAGATAAAATCATGTGTGATGTGATGCCTATGGATGTGTGTCACATATTGCTGGGTAGACCTTGGAAGTATGATAGAGCAGCAGTACATGATGGAAAGAGAAACACTTACAAGTTTTTCAAAGATGGTATGAATCAAACATTGTTACCTATGGAAGAAGAAGGTGCATAAAGTAAAAAGTCTTATCCAAAGGCTTTATTGTTGAGTGGAAAAGAATACTTGCATCAAATTGAAGATGATGAGGTAAATTTTGCTTTAGTTTGCAAACCTAAGGTAGTATTTACTTCTACTAAAATTTCTGATTTTCCAATTGAAATTCAAGAAATGTTGGAGATTTATTGTGATATTATTGTGGATGATTTTCCTGATGAATTACCACCTGTAAGAAGAATCAGCTATCAAATAGATTTGATTCTAGGATCAAATTTGCCAAACAAAGTAGCTTACAAAATGACTCCTACAGAAAATGAAGAAATCAAAAAGCAAGTGCCAGAATTGGTTGACAAAGGTTTGATCAGAGAAAGTTTGAGTCCTTGTGCAGTACCTACAATATTAAGTCCAGAGAAATATGGAGGTTGGATAATGTTCATTGATTCAAGAGAAATTAATAAGATAACAATCAGGTATAATTTCCTTTAACTAGAATTGAAGATATGATGGATTGTTTGAGTGAAGCAAGATATTTTTCAAAACTAGATTTGAAAAGTGGGTATCATCAAATTAGGATAAGGGAATGAGATGAATGGAAAAAAGCCTTTAAAACAAATGAGGGATTGTATGAATGGATGGTAACCCCTTTTGGTTTATCAAATGCACCTAGTACATTTATGAGGCTCATGAATGAATTATTGAAGGAATTTATTGGTAAATTTGCAATAGTATATCTGGATGATATATTAATTTACAACAAAACAAAAGAAGAACACCTGAGACATCTTAATTATGTTTTACGGAAGTTACATCAAGAGAAGTTACTTGTAAATTTAAAGAAATGTTCATTCATGAAAGAAGAATTGGTATATATAGGTTTTTTTATTTCTGCCGAAGGATTAAAAATGGATCCAGAGAAGATAAAGGCAATTGTGGAGTGGCCTTCACTTAAAAGTGTTTTTGAGGTAAGAAGTTTCCATGGTCTTGCTAGTTTCTATAGAAAATTCATAAGGAATTTTAGTAAGATCAATGAACCTATCATTGAAATAATAAATAAGGACAAACAACCAACAAGTGGACTACTGAAGCTGAAAGGAATTTTCAGTTCTTAAAGCAAAAGATAATTAAGAAACCTGTCTTAGTTTTTCCTGATTTTAATAAACCTTTTCAAGTAAAATTTGATGCTAGTGGGGAAGCTATTGGAGCTGTATTAAGTCAAGAAGATAGACCTGTAGCATATTTTAGTGAGAAGCTGAATGAGACAAGGAGGAAGTACTCTTCTTATGACAAGGAATTTTATGCAATTGTATAGTCATTGAAGAAGTGGAGACACTATTTAATGTCTAAAGAATTTGTGTTATATTCAGATAATCATGCTTTATAGTATATTATGCAATAGCCTAAACTGAATCAAAAACATGTAAAATGGGTTGAATATCTTCAAAGTTTTAACTTTGTATTGAAGCATATAAGTGGTCAAGCAAACAAGGTAGCTAATGCCTTGAGTAGAAAAAGCATTCTTGTTCAAGAAAGTCAAATTCAAGTGTTAGGTTTTGATTTTCTTAAAGAAATATATAAGACAGATTTGGATTTCAAAGAAGCATTTGAAGCATGTTGTAATCCTATTTTGATAGACAGAAGTTAGCGGTTAGATTATTTCTTGCAAGAGGGTTTATTGTTCAAAAGAAATCAGTTGTGCATACCAAATTGTTCTATGAGAGAAAATTTAATCAGGGAAAAACATAGTGATGGACTTGCTGGACATTTTGGTGTTGATAAGAATTATGAGCAACTAATTCATTTTTATTTTTGGCCAAAGATGAGATATGAAGTGGAAAAGTATGTGAAGAATTGTAAAATCTGTCAATATGCAAAAGGGAAAAGTCAAAATGTAGGTTTGTACATTCCATTACCTATTCCAGACAGACCTTGGGATATGGTAAGTATGGATTTTGTTTTAGGATTTCCTAAGACACAGAGAGGGAATGATGCAATTTATGTTGCAGTTGACATATTTTCAAAAATGGCACATTTTATTCCATGTTATAAACCTAGTGATCCTACTCATGTTGCCAATTTGTTTTTCAAGGAGATTGTCAGATTACATGGGTTACCTAAAAGTATTGTCTCTGATAGAGACGCCAAATTTGTTGGGCATTTTTGGAGGACATTGTGGAAGAAGCTTGGTACTAAAATAAGTTTCAACTCAGCTTATCACCCTCAGACTGATGGGTAGACTGAAGTAGTGAACAGGAGTTTGGGTAATCTTTTGAGAAGTCTTGCAGGAGAACATCCTAAATAGTGGGATCATATTTTACAATAGGAAAAGTATGCATATAATGATTCACCTAACAGAAGTACAGGACATATTCCATTCCATATAGTTTATGGAATGCACCCAAGAGGAGTATCTAAATTGAGGAACTTGGGGAAAGTAGAAATGAGAAGTGCTGAAGGAGAGGAGTTTGCTTCAGAAATTCAAGAAATACATGAACAGGGAAAGAAACAGCTACAAGACAGTAGCATCAAGTACAAAAATAGAGCAGATTTGAGAAAAAGAGAAGTTAATTTTGAAGTTGGTGATTTAGTTTTAGCATACGTAAGAAAAGAAAGATTTCCAAAGAGGAAGTATAACAAGTTAAAATTAAAAAAGATAGGACCATGCAGGATATTGAGAAAGTTTTCTGCAAATGCTTATGAAATTGAATTACCATCTGATATTGGAATATCTCCAATATTCAATGTTGCTAATTTGTACAGATATGAAGATGGTGGCACAGATGACAGACCAGAAGACAGAGAAAAGATTGACTGGGTAAAACAATTACCCACATCAAAGACATTACAACCAGAGAGGATCTTAGACAAGAAAGTGTTTAAGAAGACCAGAGGACAGGAATATTTTCAATACTTAATCAAGTGGAAGGATCAGCCAATTGAAGATGCTACCTGGATGACAGAAACCATGTTGTAGAAATTGGGCAGTTCTGTGGAGGATCTCATGGATAGGAGCCCATGAAGATTTTTGTATTCAGGAGTCTCATGCAAGAGCATGAGGCTTAAAGACAAAAGGCTTCATTAATTATTCCAAAAATCCAAAAAAAATTACAAGCAAAGATGTTAGTACCTTTAGCTGTCAATTTACAGCTGTACTAGATAGGGTTGAACTATTATTTAGGAAAATTGAACAGTTTTAGATTTGATTCAACATATTTAGCCTTCAGTTGATAAATTTAGGGAAGATATTATGTAATTAGGATTTTTTCTAAATTAGGAGAATTCAATCCTCAAGAGGAGGTCGACTATTATGTAAGAAACTATAAATGTAACCTTTGAGAAGGAGGAAATCGAATTTGGACCATAGACGACTTGATTGAGAGGATTTTTCCTCTAAGTTAATAAAATTTGCAGAATTTATTTATTTGTTGTATGATTGGAAAATTCCCAGAGGGTTTCATCAATTCGAAATCCATCATTTATCCGAAAATCCATTTGATTAATGTTTTCTGTGTAAATTTTGAAGTGTGTATTAACTTCTGTGTGAAAGATTTAGAGGAAATCGAGGGAATTCTAGTTTCATTGGCTTGAAATTAGATATTCGATAATGATCTATGTTTATTGATTTACAGAGCAGAAAAGGAGGATTCAAGAGGAACTGAAGTTAAACCTGTAACCCATCGAAAATCCGTCTTCAAACGTGATTTAAATAAAAGTTTGCAGGTTAAGTGGTTTTGGGAAAACTGACCACTGTTTTCGCACAGCTTTTGGAATGCGAGCGGTTTTGTTCTATTTGAACGCGATCGAATAAAAAAACGACATGTCACAGTGTTAAAACCGCCGATTTCGCATGACTTTGGTTGGATAAGTCACCAAGGTTGATTAAACGCGATAGCCGTTCGATCATTTGCGTTGGAGATCCGACGGTGTTCACGTCAGGAGTTACACGGGGTTTAAAGCAAAGGTATGGACCTGATGGGCTATTGCAATAGAATTTTATTAAATTGTTTGAGATTCGAAACCCCAATTCCAAAGGTTTTTTTAAACATTATGTAATAGTAAACTATTACATTTCCGAAGGATTGAAACATTGGTTAAATTGCATTATAATGTTTCCGAATGGTAAATAGGAATTTCACGTCCACATGTCACTTTATTAAATAAATCAAGCAGATTTAATAAATTTTGATGAACGAGAGTGGGAATAAGGATCAGGAACAAATTCCTCCTGAATTAGAAAACATTGTAACAAAATTTGAAGAGCTCTCCTTAACGCCTGCACCCACACTGCCATCAGAACACTTTTTGTTGATCTCCCAAGAGAAGGAATCCTTCCTCCTATGAAAAGCTAGCTCAGAAAGGAGGTTTCCCAACCCTCCACTACAACACCCTGCAACACAACACAATATTATGCAGAAATTGCGCTGTAGCTGAAGACTAAAGCTTGGCCCTAAGTTTGAATGTGGAAATGAAGTACAATGCTCCTCCAAGAGGCCTCTTAAGGAAAGAGATGGGATTCCTACTCGGGAACACCCGATGCTAAACAACACAACAATCTCAACTAAACAGCTGAAGAATGCAAGAAGTCTAAACAGACCACATACAAAATAATAATCTAAAAAATCCCCCATATGGTTTCCATCCTCTTCCTTATATAAGTTATGAGCTTCCTTGTCCTTGGTCCCACTCAATTAGGTGATTTCCTTCATGCAATCAACCTCCCTCTAAAACTGCGTTATTCCTCATTTAATGACCACTCCTCCATAACATCATTGTCGACTTGGTAAAATTTGACCTGTTCAACATGAATCAACCCTTTTTCATACCCAAAGGTGCTTTATTTAGCTATTTAGAAGGTCTCCTTTCACACTTGAACTGTTTTTATTACTGCTAAGGAGATTTATGGACCTCCCTACCCATTTATTCACCTACCTAGTGACAGAACAATCTATAATATTCCATTTAGCTAAAATCTAAATTTTAGGAATATTATAGTCTTCCCCTCCAAAATGTTGCTTGTCCTCAAGCAACTATAAAGGTGGAGCAAAAATCCTCCCCTCCCTCTCTTGTGGCCTTCTCATCCATAGTCCCCACCATTCCTTTAGATATTCTGCATTAATTATGTCTCGCAATGGTTCCTCCCAAATGTGCAAATTGGCCTTTGGTGGATAAACCAAATGGCTTTCATCATGAGAAAATTGAAGGTCTATATGGAAACCTTCTTGCTGTCCAATGGCCTCTTTAAGGCAGGAGTGATGACAAGCATAGCGGATCTTACTCCCAATGAGAGACTCCCATCTCCATGCTATCATCCAAATGAAATGAATCACCTTCCAGCATGGTAATTCATAGAAAATTTCCTCCCAATTTTTCATGAGAGGCATATCCCAAGTGATCCAATCAATCATATGGCCCCACCCATAAAGTAACAAGTGATCTACTGTAGTGGCCATACCATCTCTCGTGCTCCCCTTGAAGCATGAAGCATAAAAGGTGTGGGAAATTACGTTCCCCATGGACACATCCATCCAATATGCCTTCTCTCCAATCATGTTCTCAACAAAGATAAGCACATCATTAACATATGGAATCATAATCAAAGTCATGCCAGTTGCCATGTGTAGCAAAGGAGAAGGACAATGGTCCCTCATGTGAAACCAGCGCAGTTTTTCTCCTAACTGCCATAGAATATGATATAACAAGTGTTTCCCCCACTACTTTTTTGCTTCCCCATTCTTCTTGCATGCTGAGGAAAGGTGTATGTTGTTTGGTGTCAATGAAGCACACCATGAAGAATACATCATCTCCCAAAAATATTTTAGGGAATGGTCAACATCATCATTTTTCATGGCCCCAAGTAGCCCATGAAGCAAATAAAAAAGGGTGCCCCCTCTTGGAGTAAATTCCTGCACATGTGTGGTAAGGAAATGCAAGTATATTGTAAGTATATAATGATGCTTAGAAATACAACCCTTACCATACACTTGGTTCAAGCTAGTGAGGTAGCTCATGGATAAGCTCCCTCTCACACCCATAAATAAGGAGGTGGTAATGATAACTCCTCCCAAGATTGATGTCTCTCCTCATCCTACAAACAAAATATGCACTTCCTCATGTGATAGTGCACCTCCTCTTTGAAGCCTTCCCACATGAATCCTTCCAAGATAATATGGCATGTTGTAATGAAGCTAGTGGGATTTGAAAGTAAGATATCATAGGCTGCATGTAGTAGTTTAACCTTGAGCTTTGAGTCTTTAGTCAAGGAGATCCTATCATGGAAATAAATGACTCCATCAACCACTCTATACCTCCCATCTATCACTTTCCCATCAAGAACCTTGCATGTGAAGAGGTTCTTGGAATATTCCACCAATAGTTGGGACTCCCAATATGGATCTAGGCTTCCCAACAATGATAGTGCTGTAGAAATATGAAATGAAGTATCTGTCACATAATAACTCTCTTCTTTGTCATGCTCAATGCCAAAGCCACATGTTGGTGTAATGTCACCCCACTTTTTTTGCCTCCCTTGTAGCTGATCTTGCTCAAGACAAGGGTGAAGTACATGGAAGTTAACCTCCTCTTTGATGGTATCTTTCTTCCAAAACTTCCATAGTTTTGCCCATTCATGCAAGAGTGTTAATGACCTCTTGTTATATTCAGAAATTTTTCTCATGTGTGGAAGTATCATTTGCTACTCCAAGATTATGGAGTGTCCATTTCACACCATGCTCATGCCATCATAAATTTCTCAATCATCTTCCAGCGTAAATCGCTGAATGGGAGATGGAAATGTCCATATCAGAAATTTTCTCACCTCTCCTTGGAACCCATCAAAGATTCTCAGCATTGTAGTAGCTTCTCCCAAAGCTCCTTTCTTAGCTGAATGTATCAATGCTGCACCATGTTGAGAGAACTCTTTATTCATCTTCCAATTAGGGGGTCTCCCTGGTGGAATGCCTCCATGTAAAGAGACATCAAAATCTGAAGTAGAATATATAGGTGAGTGAACTGATTTGTCCCTTCCTTCACTACATAAACCAGTCTCCTTCTTCTGTCTATAAACACCTTGAAATGAACAAGGGTGCATGCTCCTCACCCTTAGATGTTGATCCACCTTTTCTTATTCTCCTTTGATCAAGGTGTTGTTGCTCGTCATATGCTGCTCTTTGGGAAACTTTTGCAAAGATGTAAAAGCTCCTCTAAGTGAAGCAATAGCTTCATGTCCATCCCCATGGGGTGATGGTTCTTCTCTTGAAGAGACAACGCTATTACTTCTTTTCTACTCTTCCTCCTCATTAATAGTTGAGAATACCTCATCAACAATGAGAGACCCTACATCTTGGTCTTCCCTTGAAGGAGGAATATTCATGTATTCCCTTTGAGTAAAAATCTCTTCCTGCAATGGGGATATTTCCCTTGGAAAGGTATCATACAGGTTTTAATCCTCCTCAATAGAAATTTGAAGTGTAGTTGGTGAAATAGAAATTTCCAACTCATGCAAAGGTTTTGAATGTTTATGTTTTGCTAGCCCATTCAAAGATGTTTCAGATTGTTTCACATCAAATATCTTCACTAATCTCTTAGTGAATCTTGCATAAGTATCTATATTTGCATGATTAAATGAATAATATTCATAAAACCACCAAGTACTATCATTACCTTCAATATCAGACACTCATATCCTAAGGGCTTCCTTTTTGAAACTTGATGTAGATGCAAATATGAGTCTAGCTGATCTATCCAATCCTTGGTTGTGCATGTGGAGGACCCATCAAAAATTGGTAGAAAGAATCTACATCTTCTGCTTCTATTGTGATTGCTGGGACTTCTCTCCTCCTTGAGTTGGAAAAACCCTTGGAAGTTCAAGTGCTCCTTGAATCTCCAAGATTGAGATTCATACTCTTGAAGATAGACGCTCAAAGTCTTCTCCTTTAGTGCATCTTCTCCCTCCATCTCTCTTGCAGTCAATATGGGCATAATACTAGTGGATCATAACGTGTGGCTGCATGGTCACATCCATCTTGTAAAAATCTAGGGCTTGCTTTATATTCAAACCCCCTTGAAGATTCCCTACACATCTCCCTTCTCATATAATTGATATCTCCCTTGATGCTCTGCATAGTTTGAAAAAGAAGCTTTGAGAGCCCCTCTTCCTCTCTTCCTCCAAATAATGGAGTCTTGTATTTTTTTCTTCTGTACATCTCCTCTTCTTATGAGAAGCTTCTCCTTATGGTGACATATTGGCTGAATGCACAGGCTGAGCCAAGATTATGCTCTGATACCATTGTAATATTCCTGAATTGGGAAGCAGCAATATATGAACACAATAATGGAAATAATAATGAATTAATCAATAAACCATGATATGAGACAAATGTACATCCATATTATTAACATATCAGCAAATAATAGGCACAATATCTTGAGGATCAAATCACTCAAGCAATACATACAAGCCTCTACAAGCGAAATATGCCATCACATGAGAAATAGCTTCCATACAAACTTGAGCTAATACAACGCAGTTTTAGGGCATAAACTGCTGCATAAATATAGATCAATGTATATCTATTGTTATATAGCTCAAATAATACTAGGTGTGAAGATCTATACTCCAAGACACCTTTCCAAGAGAACCTGAGAAGGGTTTTTGGAAATACACCCAAATACAAATGGCGATCTACAGCCCTAGGGCTAAAGCATCACTGCAACTGAGGCTCCTGAAATAGAAGGTTGGAAATTATATAGATCTGATGTAGATCTCCTCCAAAGGTCTCCTCCAATGAAAGGTTGAACCCTTCACCTACAGGAAAACACTCTAAAAGTGCCACTAGACCCTCCTCTGAAACTTTCCTCCAAAATAATGCAATTCCCAGCTGAAACTGCACTGTGAATGATGGGGATAATTTGGCCTGGTGCCAAATATCTGAAATGTGCCCAAGAACCCTGTTATTTGATCTCCCAAGAGAAGGAATCCTTCCTCCTATGAAAAACTAGCTCAGAAAGTGGGTTTCTCAACCCTCCACTGCAACACCCTGCAACACAACACAATATTCTGCAGAAAATGTGTTGTAGCTAAAGACTAAAGCTTGGCCTTAATCTTGAATGTGGAAATGAAGTACAATGCTCCTCCAAGAGGCCTCTCAAGGAAAGATATGGGATTCCTGCTCAAGAACACCCGATGCTAAACAACACAACAATCTCAACTAAATAGCTGAAGAATGCAAGAAGTCTAAATAGACCACATACAAAATAATAATCTAAAACATCCCCCATATGGCTTCCATCCTCTTCCTTATATAAGTTATGAGCTTCCTTGCCCTTGGCCCCACTCAATTAGGTTATTTCCTTCATGAAATCAACCTCCCTCCAAAACTGCGGTATTCCTCATTTAATTGCCACTCCTCCATAACAACGCAGTTGACTTGGTCAAAGTTGACCTGTTCAACATGATCCAACCCTTGTTCATACCCAAAGGTGCTTTATTTAGTTGTTTATAAGGTCTCCTTTCACACTTGAAGTGTTTTTATTGCTGCTAAGGAGATTTATGGATCTCCCTACCCATTTATTCACCTACCTAGTGATAGAACAATCTATAATATTCCATTTAGCTAAAAGCTAAATTCTAGGAATATTACAGGAAATTTTCTGCCTCACTGGTTGATCATACTAGTGATGTGAAATGTAGAAGGTTTCTCCATGTAGAAACCCTCTAGTGGATTATTTGTGCCTCTCCATCCTCATCTCTTTGATTTCTCGGGAAATATCCTACATGGTTTGAAGAAGAAGCTCGGGAAACTCCTTTTCATCCTCCTCTCCTTATATAGGATTTTTGCCTTTCTCTCCTTTGGGATTTGAATAATCATATCGCTGGTTTCTACGAAGATACATTTTTCCCCTTTTTGTGAGAGGTTCTTCTTCTTCTGATGACATAGTTGATGTACTACACAGGCTGAGCCAAGATTATGCTCTGATACCACTATAATATCCAAAAATAGGAAAAGCAACAATATGGAACATGAAACTGGAAATAGCAGTGAATATCAACACATCATACACGAGACAATGAAAGAGACATCTTATTATGAATATCAATAGAAAAAAAGTACAATATCTTTAGGAACAAATCACTCAAGCAAGGAAAACAAGCCTCTAATGAACAAACACCCCCAATCATGAAATGTTCCTACTATACAAAGTGCCAGAGAACCAATACGCCTAGCACATTTATGAAATGCCTTTTGTTTTATCAAATGCACCTAGTACATTTATGAGGCTCATGAATAAAGTATTGAAGGAATTTATTGGTAAATTTGCAATAGTATATCTGGATGATATATTAATTTAGAGAAAAACAAAAGAAGAACACCTGAGACATCTTATTTATGTCTTAAGGAAGTTACATCAAGAGAAGTTACTTGTAAATTTAAAGAAATGTTCATTCATGAAAGAAGAATTGGTATATATAGGTTTTATTATTTCTATTGAAGTATTGAAAATGGATCTAGAGAAGATAAAGGCAATTGTGGAGTGGCCTTCACCTAAAAGTGTTTTTGAGGTAAGAAGTTTCCATGGTCTTGCTAGTTTTTATAGAAAATTCATAAGGAATTTTAGTAAGATCAATGCACCTATCATTGAAACAATAAAGAAGGAAAAACAACCATTCAAGTGGACTACTAAAGCTGAAAGGAATTTTCAGTTCTTAAAGCAAAAGATAACTGAGAAACCTGTCTTAGTTTTTCCTGATTTTAATAAACCTTTTCAAGTAGAATGTGATGCCATTAGGGAAGATATTGGAGCTGTATTAAGTCAAGAAGATAGACCTATAGCATATTTCAGTGAGAAGCTGAATGATACAAGGAGGAAATACTCTTCTTATGACAAGGAATTTTACGCAATTGTACAGTCATTGAAGAAGTGGAGACATTATTTAATGTCTAAAGAATTTGTGCTATATTCAGATAATCATGCTTTATAGTATATTATGCAACAGCCTAAACTAAATCAAAAACATGAAAAATGGGTTGAATATCTTCAAATTTTTAACTTTGTATTGAAGCATATAAGAGGAACTGAAGTTAAACATATAACCCAGCGAAAATCCGTCTTCAAACGCGATTTAAACAAAAGTTTGCAGGTTAAGCGGTTTTGGGAAAACTAACCACTGTTTTCGCACTGCTTTTGGCATGCGAGCGGTTTTGTTCTATTTGAATGCGATCGAATAAAAACATGACACATCATAGTGTTAAAACCACCGATTTCACAAGACTTTTGTTGCATAAGTCACCAGGGTTGATTGAACGTGATATTCGTTCGATCATTTGTGTTGGACATCCGACAGTGTTCGCTTCGGGAGTTACACGAGATTTAAACCAAAGGTATGGACCCGATGGGCTATTGCAATAGAATTTTGGTAAATTGTTTGAGATCCGAAACCCCAATTCAGAAGATTTTTTTAAACATTGTGTAAAAGTAAACTATTACATTTCCGAAGGATTAAAACATTGGTTAAATTGCATTATAATGTTTTCGAAGGGTAAATAGGACTTTTGCTTCCGTATGTCACTTTATTAAATAAATCAAGCAGATTTAATAAATTTTGATGAACGAGAGTGGAAATAAGGATCAGGAACAAATTCCTCCTGAATTAGAAAACATTGTAACCAAATTTGAACATCTCTCCTTAACGCCTGCACCCACACTGCCATCAGAACCCTTTTTTCTGATCTCCCAAGAGAAGAAATCCTTCCTCCTATGAAAAGCTAGCTCAGAAAGTAGGTTTCTCAACCCTCCACTGCAACACCCTCCAACACAACATAATATTATGCAGAAACTGCGCTGTAGCTGAGGACTGAAGCTTGGACCTAAGCTTGAATGTGGAAATGAAGTACAATGCTCCTCCAAGAGGCCTCTCAAGGAAAGAGATGGGATTCCTGCTCGGGAACACCCGGTGCTAAACAACACAACAATCTCAACTACATAGCTGAAGAATGCAAGAAGTCTAAATAGACCACATACAAAATAATAATCTAAAACATCCCCCATATGGTTTCCATCCTTTTCCTTATATAAGTTATGAGCTTCCTTGCCCTTGGTCCCACTCAATTAGGTGATTTCCTTCATGCAATCAACCTCCCTCTAAAACTGTGTTATTCCTCATTTAATGACCACTCCTCCATAACATCGTTGTTGACTTGGTCAAAGTTGACCTGTTCAACATGAATCAACCTTTTTCATAAACAAAGGTGCTTTATTTAGCTGTTTGGAAGGCCTCCTTTCACACTTGAAGTTTTTTTATTACTGCTAAGGAGATTTATGGACCTCCCTACCCATTTATTCACCTACCTAGTGACAGAACAATCTATAATATTCCATTTAGCTAAAAGCTAAATTTTAGGAATATTACAGTCCTCCCCTCCAAAATGTTGCTTGTCCTCAAGAAACTATAAAGGTGGAGCAAAATTCCCCCCTCCCTCTCTTGTGGCCTCCTCATCAGTAGTCCCCACCATTGCTTTAGATATTCTGCAATAATTATGTCTCCCAATGGTTCCTCCCAAATGTGCAAATTGGCCTTTGGTGGATAAACCAAATGGCTTTCATCATGAGAAAATTGAAGGTCTATATGGAAACCTTCTTGTTGTCCAATGGCCTCTTTAAGGTAGGAGTGATGACAAGCATAGGGGATATTACTCCCAATGAGAGACTCCCATCTCCATGCTATCATCCAAATGAAATGAATCACCTTCCAGCATGGTAATTCATAGAAAATTTCCTCCCAATTGTTCATGAGAGGCATATCCCAAGTGCTCCAATCAATCATTTGGCCCCACCCATAAAGTAACAAGTGATCTACTGTAGTGGCCATACCATCTCTTGTGCTCCCCTTGAAGCATGAAGCATAAAAGGTGTGGGAAATTGCATTCCCCGTGGACACATCCATCCAATATGCCTTCTCTCCAATCATGTTCTAAACAAAGATAAGCACGTCATTAACATATGGAATCATAATCAAAGTCATGCCAGCTGCCATGTATAGTAGAGGAGAAGGAAAATGGTCCCTCATGTGCAACTAGCGCAGTTTTTCTCCTAACTTCCATAGAATATGATATAACAAGTGTTTCCCCCACCACTTGTTTGCTTCCCCATTCTTCTTGCATGCTGGGGAAAGGTGTATGTTGTTTGGTGTCAATGAAGCACACCATGAAGAATACATCATCTCCCCAAAATATTTTAGGGAATGGTCAGCATCATCTTTTTTCATGTCCCCAAGTAGCCTGTTGTTCCTTGAGAAACATTTCCTTGTTGTGTAAAGGAATCCGTGCTCAAGACATTAAATATTATGTCACAAAATAAAATATATCTGTCTTTGTTTTGTAAACCTTCAAACATTAATTGTAAAATCCTCAAATATCAAATCCATGTATGCTCTGCAGTGCCATATTCTTCTTATGCTGAAGTGAATGAGAAAAATAAATAGGAGAGAAAAGGATTCTAATTTGATATGCTGTTCGAAACAGAATCTATCACCATAAAACCATGAAGAAGTAAGCAATGATAAGGTTAAAATAGAGGAGCGCTCATTAAGGTTTATTTAACTCTTAAACACACATGTATCCAGAGACCTACAGCTCAAATCACTCTATTTTATTCAAAGACATGAAAACATAATGAAAACTGGGAAACTATTCAGCATAGGTAGAATGACAGAAACTTGCAAAACTTTTCATTGATTCAGTATTCTCCAGTACAAAATATGACTTCAAGGTTCAAAAAACTCGGAACCTTCGCTCCTCTTTTCCCCTCTACTTTTATGTCTGCCCTCTAATGTAAATTCCTAACTACTTTGATCAGTTATAAAACTGATTCATGGAAGTTTTGGAATTATTTACATTTACAAAGTATCTGTTTTAATATTATATATATAATATATAATATAAAAACCAAAAGGCTTTACACTAGCGCAAGTAAAAAGAATTGGGTCCCATTGCCCATATGTATTTATCAACACAACCACCCATGGTTTTCGAAAACCAATAACCACCTATGGGGGGTGCTGATGGCAGCTTGTACGAAATAACCTTGAGACCCCGCAGTGCACCATAACCGTCGATCTTGTAGATGGTGGTTTCAATTAAACGTTTTACGGGGGTGCCATTTCTCCTAACATTCGTTCTGTTTGTGATGCCGCACACCGTTGGATCTGAGCTGGATGATCCAAGCCGTCAATTCAGCTTCAATCCTGCTTTGCAAACCACCACCGCCCATTGTATCAGACTTCTAAAAAACTGCACCATCCAATGTGAGCACGCGCTTGAATTCCTTGTCTGGACCATAGGCAATTCTTGTGGCCTGGTCGAGATCTTTTGCCACAACAATATTTCCCAGTGCAGCAAAGAATGCTAACTTGAGATGTTCCTCCTGTTGGGGTTCCCATGTTTTGGCCAGGTTGACAGAGACCAAAAGATGAGACAACATAGAACCACTTTGGAACCTCGGGATCTAGCCCTCCTGGGTTCGGAGAGGGATCTCTCTATATGAGTCAAAGGATGGGTCTTTGAAGCTCTTCGGTTATGATTTTAGACTAGTTGTGGGCTCATGGTTGTTTATTTGATTGTTTGAGTTTGGTTGTTGAGAATCAGGAAGGAAGGTTTCACCATAAGACAAGGATGGGTAAAGAAGGAAGCTAGGCAAGGATAGATAACTCAGGGAACATCAAGGCCATTGGGCAATGGATTCAAGGAAGGATTTACTTTATGTTCAATGTGTAAGCTTCAGTTGGGCTATTCATCTAGAGCATTTGGATCTCAAAGACTGATTGCTGGGGCGGAACATTAAGGAATGAAAATGAAGGATGGAGAACCATCTGATTCTGTCTATAGATCAGGCCAGAGGTCATTTAACTCCAGGCCTGCTTGGAAAAAACCATAGCCAACACAAGGGATCTTGAAAAGGTTTATATGGAAGGGATAGGTTATGAAAGGGCAGAGATAAGCTTCTAGACCTCCCAGTATTCCTAACCTCTTTCAATTAAATCTTAACAAAAACATTTAAACATTGATTTCATTAACTTGCACATCAGAGAGCAGGCAATAATCATCCACTACAATGGTTTAGTCAATTAAAAACAACATTCAGATACACATATGAGCAGAAAACATTAGAGACTGAGAGAGCTGGGACATAAGGTACCTAACAAGGGTAAATCTTATGTCATGCGTTCAGATGCCAGTCAGAAGAACATGAAATGAAATGGAAATAAACACAGTGATAAGAAAAACATCACCAACTGCTGTAGATCAGGATCCAATGAAAACTTCTTATCATGTTAAACACAATACCAATCAGGTACATCGCTGCCCAAAGCTTTTACATTCAGCCTGAATACATCATATTTCTCAGTTTATCATACAACTATTACATAGGGAACTTGGCTTAGGATAAAATTCTTACAATTAACTGATAATACATCAACAACCATTACAATGTTTCCTTCTATGCTTTTATAGCAAATGATGAACCTAAGATCGACTGAGAAGGTAGGTGTGACAATAAATGAAACATTAAGCTCAGAAAAGAAATGAGGGCCTGAAGCCCATTTTGTTTTTATCTCTGGTATGGCCTATGTGTCCTGTCTGCAGTACTGTGTGGTACCATTGGTAAAATAACCAAAATAAAATAAAGAACAGTGAGGTCTGCCCTACTTGAATTATTAATGCAAAATTGACCATGTAGGATCGCTGTCTGGGAGAAAAGAACTCTGGAACATGATGTGCAATAAAGGCTGCATGGGCACTTTGTCCATTTGATGAGCAAAACATTCTGCTGCTTGTAGAAAACCTATGGTGGTACGATTTCCTATGCATTAAACTTCTGATTGACTTTCGGGGCTTTAAATCTGGTATTTTGCCTCTGAAACTGGAGATATAAGGCTCAAGATCATCATTAGTTCGCCTTAACCCTTTTTTGTTCTGTACTGGAACATCTTGCAACTCCATTTGCTTCTGACAGGGTAGCTCGGGTTTCAATGGTGATGGGAGATCTTCAGAATTCGGAACTCTGCTTCTCTTTAATGCGACTCTTGTCAACTGATTTCTTCTAAACCATTTTCATAGTAATACCAGCTCTGAAATTTAATTTTTCCTGCACAACCCGCCGTGTGGAACCATGGTGGTATTTCCACCTTTAGAAACCCTGCGAAAGACACGAAGCTGTGAAGAAAAACCATGGTCGGACTATGGATTCAGTATGGATGGAGAAACAGGTTGTGCAGACGACGTGGAGGAGGAAAAAATTGCAGGGGGAATGATAAAAAATCGTGCTGGTGGAGGTTGATGGCGGAAAATGCAGTGAGAATATGTAAAACAATTGAAAACATGTTAAAAACATGAAATGAACGATTATACACAGGAGAGCGTACGGAGGGGCACGTGGGGTGATGTGGAGCAGACATGGAGCTGACGAAAAATAGTGGACGGATGACGTGGAGGCCGCGGGGACATAGAATGGTCAACGGTAAATAGATGAATCAGGACCGTTGATCACGGGAGATCAACGGCGGAGAACGACGCACAGTGGGCCATGGGGGCGGGGGACAACATGTTAAACAGTGTGCGGCTCCGACAATTTTCGACCGTCGGATGAAGGGCTCAAGAATGGACGGCGATCGCTGATTCCGCTGCCCGGCCATCGTCCGAGAGATAATGCATGAAAAAGTGGTTTCAGAAATCGTACACAGGGGACAGGTGTCAACAGGCTAGTGGAATCGCTGGGCAACGGGGTAATATCGCCAGCTGCGGAGAAGCGGTGAGGAATTTACCAGTGTTTTCGGAAGATGACGTCAGGCAGGCGGGTCCACCATTTCGAGCGCGCTCCGCGCCGTTGGATCAGCCTTTGAATGAATGGTGGAGATTCGTCGATCAAACAATTATATTTCAAAACCCGCAAATGCGTGTTTCCAAAGGTTTCAATGAAATTTTTTGCGCGGAAAAGGTCTGCCAGGGCTAAGCGCCTGGCGGGTTTAGCCTTGGGTCATGACACCAGGTCTTATGGGAAGAAAAGGAGCGGGGGCTAATGGGGAAGGGGGCTAAGGCCCAAACTCATGAATTTCACCATTTTCATTCATTTTGAATGTGATTTTGGGTCTGAAAAAAGTAACGATAGAAGGGTTAAGGAGAGTTTTGGGGAGATTAGGGGAGGAATTGGGGAAATGAAGGGAAATGGGGGAATTTAAGGGGGATTTTGGGAAATCTAAGAGAACAATGGTGGGGATAAGGAGGGGAACAAAGGGATTTCAGATAAAGGGAAAAGGAGGGGAAACGTTGTATTTTGTAGGGATAAAATGGGAAAAAGGCCTTTTGAGGAGCAGAACTCTGCAATCAGTGTGATTCTTGGGGCATGAATCAGTAGAGGGAAATTGTTATAAAAAATACAGACACATAGAGGCTTCAAGGAGACTGTTTCCAAAGGGAAGCATTCCTTGAAGACTCAAAGCTAATTTAGCCCCCTATTTGCTTTGTCAAAATTTATAGGGGGGCTAACACCTCCTAAACAGTAATTAAGTCAAATAACCGTGGAACTCCTTCAGGTGTTTTAACTTTCTCCTTCAATTTGAGTAGATAGCTTTCTTGCTTCTCGAGTATCATGAATGTTGCGATACCAAGGTTCTTGCTACGCAATAGTTCAACACACGACTGGGCAACAGATGTAGTTTCAACCAAAATAAAATCAAGCCCTCCACAAGCAGTCGATATAGCAATGTCATATTTTGCATGAATTGCACCAAGGTCTCCTAGCCACCCATATATCCCCTGTATCTGCTTTGCTTCATTTGCTTGCAGAATAGCTCTTAAAACAGATCCCTGACTCTTCTCTGACGCCAAAATCGATGAAAGTTCTGATACCTTTTGCCTCGTCGCTTGTTGCAGAGAAGCAAGGGACTCTTCTTCTTTTGTGCAAGTCCGTTCTTTCACTTCGAGCTTCAGATGCTAAAAGCTTATTTTTATCTATTGCGATTTTCATGTTTTTAAGGTCTGCCTCCTTATCCTTGACTTTCTGTTTAATTTGTTTCATTTGACTTCGTGCTGTATCATAAACCTTTCGTCCAGTTTCGTGCTGAAAACCAAATATAATCAGATATATTGATTATAGGAACAAAATATTATTGATTAGGCTGAAAGTCTAGACACAGAAAAATCAAAATGTGCCTTTGCTTTCTGTGTGATGCTTTTGCTAGAATATTTATCAAGTTCGCTAGCTGTGACAAAGAACGGTTAATACTTCCAACCTCCTTTAAACGCTCTCCAGCAGCGCGTGTGAGTTTTTGTCTTTCAATCCAGCAAGGTCAACCAGGTTGATTCTACTCATCGTCAAACTGAATAACCCATCTGTCACACTCTTGCAGCGAGATTCAAGTACACATGTGACCACGCTATGTGAAAGTGAACTTTCCACATAAATACTTGTGGCACCAAATCTTTATTTGCAAGGCCTCGAATAAAGAGCTGAGTTACATCATCCATGCTGGCAACGTATTCCTCTGAAATATTTTCCACATATACCCCATTTTTTGTGTCTTCTCTAATTTGAAGATTTCTCTATGTAGGATCCAACAAATATGTGATTTGCTCATTATATATCTCCAGGAATGAACAACGACATTGATAATGTAGTTTCTTTTCAACATTTTATGCTCTTATTCTTGGATTCGTGCAAAAAATCGCTCAAAAATACGAGGAGTGATGCCACGACGCCTGCTTGGGATTTTCTCTTCGACTTGGCATCCCAATTTTATTAATAAAATCACTGTGGAAAAATGAACTTTTTAGCAGTGTTCTCAACTTTCTCTTGTTCTTTCAACTTTGTAAGAGAACTCAACCCAGCAATCTCACTTGAATAATTTGACAGCATGCCAGAAGCCAGTTCTTCCCTCTCCTTTCGCAATATTCGAGTTGATTTCTTCCTTGAGTCCTGTGTGACAAGAACGTCCCCAATCCTAGACACTAGTTTTAGCTTTTTTTTTTTTTTGGCGCTTTATAACATCGTAAAATGGCATTTCCTTTCTCCTTTTCATAATTGCAACTATTAGAGGATGACCCCGAGGAGATTTTTGACAAAAACCCATTTCAAATGCGTTGAATAGAAAGTTTCTATTGTTTCCCGGGAAGGAATGCTTGGTTTGTTTCAGAGCAATGAAAGTTTTGCCTGATGTCGCTGTTGGTTTTCTCACTGAAAGAGAAAAGGAGTGACAAGAGCTTCTTGATACAGATGAAGTCACAATAGGTGCCAAGACCTAGTTGGACTGAGTAAGAACATATTTAAATGTTTTAAGCTCCATTTCCACCGTCCCAAATTTCCACTGAAACTCCGTTTGAATATCCACCAAAACTACTATTTGGTAGATGTGGATTCTGTCCGACTCCTAAGGGTAGTCACTTATAAAAATTGTAAAAAACACTCAGTAACAGTCGCTGAGAGTATTAACACAGATTTTCCATTATCACATAATCCAGCACTCCAAGGTTCAGGGAACTAATGCCTGGAGATTGGCATTCCACTTTCATGTATTGAGAAATAAGAAAGCCAGAAGTCTGAAAACATTTTGTTTATCTCCTTGAAATTTTTCCTCTTCTATAGTTGTTCCTCAGCAACCTTAAATTGCCCAGAGCTTCTCCCGACTTTTTGCTGAGTGATATTGTGCTACAACATAGCCCATGAAGAAAATAAAAAAGGGTGCCCCCTCTTGGAGAAAATTCCTACACATGTGTGGTAAGGAAATGTAAGTATATAGTAAGTATATAATGATGCTCAGAAATACAACTCTTACCATACACTTGGTTCAAGCTAGTGAGGTAGCTCATGGATAAGCTCCCTCTCACACCCAATGAATAAGGAGGTGGTAATGATAAATCCTCCCAAGATCCATGTCTCTCCTCATCCTGCAAATAATATATGCACTTCCTCATGTGATAGTGCACCTCCTCTTTGAAGCCTTCCCACATGAATCCTTCCAAGATAATATGGCATGTTCTAATGAAGCTAGTGGGATTTGAAAGAAAGATCTCATAGGCTGCATGTAGTAGTTTAACCTTGAGCTTTGAGTCTTTAGTCAAGGAGATCTGATCATGGAAATAAATGACTCCATCAACCACTCTATACCTCCCATCTATCACTTTCCCATCAAGAACCTTGCATGTGAAGAGGTTCTTGGAATATTCCACCAATAGTTGGGACTCCCAATACGGATCTAGGATTCCCAAAAATGATAGTGCTATAGAAATATGAAATGAAGTGTCTATCACATCATAACTCTCTTCTTTGTCATGCTCAATGCCAAAGCCACATGTTGGTGTAATGTCCCCCCACTTTTGTTGCCTCCTTTGTAGCTGATCTTGCTCAAGACAAGGGTGAAGTACATGGAAGTTAACCTCCTCTTTGATGGTATCTTTCTTCCAAAACTTCCATAGTTTTGCCCATTCATGCAAGAGTGTTAATGACCTCTTGTTATATTCAGAAATTTTCTCATGTGTGGAAGTATCATTTGCTGCTCCAAGATTATGGAGTGTCCATTTCACACCATGCTCATGCCATTATAAATTTCTAAACCATCTTCCAACATAAATATCTGAATGGGAGATGGAAATGTCCATATCAGAAATTTGCTCACCTCTCCTTGGAACCCATCAAAGGTTCTCATCATTGTAGTAGTTTCTCCTAAAGCTCCTTCCTTAGCCGAATGTATCAATGTTGCACCATGTTGAGAGAACTCTTTATTCATCTTCCAATCAGGGGTTCTCCCTGGTGGAATGCCTCCATGTAAAGAGACATCAAAATATGAAGTAGACTATATAGGTGAGTGAACTGATTTTTTCCTTCCTTCACTACATAAACCATTCTCCTTCTTCTGTCTATAAACCCCTTGAAATGAACAAGGGTGCATGCTCCTCACCCTTAGATGTTGAGCCACCTTTTCTTCTCCTCCTTTGATCAAGGTGTTGTTGCTCATCATATGCTGCTCTTTGGGAACCTTTTGCAAAGATGTAAAAACTCCTCTAAGTGAAGCAATAGCTTCATGTCCATCCCCATGGGGTGATGGTTCTTCTCCTGAAGTGACAGTGTTGTTACTTCTTTTCTGCTCTTCCTCCTCATTAATAGTTGAGAATACCTCATCAACAATGAGAGACCCTAGATCTTGGTCTTCCCTTGAAGGAAGAATCTTCATGTCTTCCCTTTGAGTAAAAATCTCTTCCTGCAATGGGGATATTTCCCTTGGCAAGGTATCATATAGGTTTTTATCCTCCTCAATAGAAATTTGAAGTGTATTTGATGAAATAGAAATTTCCAACTCATGCAAAGGTTTTGAATGTTTATGTTTTGCTATCCCATTCAAAGATGTTTCAGATTGTTTCACATCAAATCTCTTCACTAATCTCTTAGTGAATCTTGCATAAGTAGCTATATTTTCATGATTAAATGAATAATATTCATAAAACCACCAAGTACTAGCATTACCTTCAAGATGCAACGCTCATATCCTAAGGGCTTCCTTTTTTGAAACTTGATGTAGATGCAAATATGAGTCTAGATGATCTATCCAATCCTTGGTTGTGCATGTGGAAGACCCATCAAAAATTGGTAGAAAGAATCTACATCTTCTGCTTCTGTTGTGATTGTTGGGTCTTCTCTCCTTCTTGAGTTGGCAAAACTCTTGGAAGTTCAAGTGCTTCTTGAATCTCCAAGATTGAGATTCATACTCCTGAAGATAGATGCTCAAAGTATTCTCCTTTAGTGCATCTTCTCCCTCCATCTCTCTTGCAGTCAATATGGGAATAATACTAGTGGATCATAATGTGTGGCTGCATGGTCACATCCATCATGTAAAAATCTAGGGCTTGCTTTATATTCAAATCCCCTTGGAGATTCCCTACACATCTCCCTTCTCATCTTCCTGATATCTCCCTTGATGCTCTCCATAGTTTGAAAAAGAAGCTTTGATAGCCCCTCTTCCTCTCTTCCTCTAAATAATGGAGTCTTGTCTTTGTTTCTTCTGTAAATCTCCTCTTCTTATGAGAAGCTTCTCCTTATGGTGACATATTGGCTGAATGCACAGGCTGAGCCAAGATTATGCTCTGATACCACTGTAATATTTCCAAATTGGCAAGCAGCAATATATGAACACAATAATTGAAAGAATAATGAATAAATCAATACACCATGATATGAGACAAATGTATAGCCATATTATTAACATATCAGCAAATAATAGGCACAAGATCTTGAGGATCAAATCACTCAAGCAATACATACAAGCCTCTACAAGCGAAATATGCCATCACATGAGAAATAACTTCCATACAAATGTCCTTGAGCTAAGACAACGCAGTTTTAGGGCATAAAATACTGCATAAATATAGATCAATGTATATCTACTGTTATATAGCTCAAATAATGATAGGAGTGAAAATCTAGACTCCAAGACACCTTTCCAAGAGAACCTAGGATGGGTTTTTGGAAATACACCCAAATACAAATGGTGATCTATAGCCCTAGGGCTGAAGCATCACTGCAACTGAAGCTCCTAAAATAGAAGGTTGGAAATGATATAGATCTGATGTAGATCTCCTCCAAATGTCTCCTCCAATGAAAGGTTGAACCCTTCACCTATAGGAAAACGCTCTAAAAGTTCCACTAGACCCTCCTCTGAAACTATCCTCCAAAATAACGCTATTCCTAGCTGAAACTGCGCTGTGAATGATGGGGATAAGTTTTCCTGCTGACAAAGATCTGAAATGTGCCCAAGAACCCTATTGTTGATCTCCCAAGAGAAGGAATCCTTCCTCCTATGAAAAGCTAGCTCAGAAAGTGGGTTTCTCAACCCTCCACTGCAACACAACACAATATTCTGCAGAAAATGTGTTGTAGCTGAAGACTGAAGCTTGGCCCTAAGCCTAAATATGGAAATGAAGTACAATTATCCTCCAAGAGGCCTTTCAAGGAAAGAGATGGGATTCCCACTCGAGAACTCCTGATGCTATACAGCACAACAATCTCAACTAAACAGCTGAAGAATGTAAGAAGTCTAAACAGACCACATACAAAATAATAATCTAAAACATCCCCCATATGGCTGCCATCCTCTTCCTTATATAAGTTATGAGGTTCCTTGCCCTTGGCCCCACTTAATTAGGTTATTTCCTTCACGCAATCAACCTCCCTTCAAAACTGTGTTATTCCTCATTTAATGACCACTCCTTCTTAACAGCGTTGTTGACTTGGTCAAAGTTGACCTGTTCAACATGATACAACCCTTGTTCATACCCCAAGGTGCTTTATTTAGTTGTTTAGAAGGTCTCCTTTCACACTTGAAGTGTTTTTATTGTTGCTAAGGTGATTTATGGATCTCCCTACCCATTTATTCACCTACCTAGTGGCAGAACAATCTATAATATTCCATTTAGCTAAAAGCTAAATTCTAGGAATATTACAAGAAATTTGCTACCTCACTGGTTGATCATACTAGTGATGTGAAATGTAGAAGATTTCTCCATGTAGAAACCCTCTAGGGGATTATTTTTGCCTCTCCATCCTCATCTCTTTGATTTCTTGGGAAATATCCTACATGGTTTGAAGAAGAAGCTTGGGAAAATCCTTTTCATCATCCTCTCCTTATATAGGAGTTTTTCCTTTCTCTCCTTTGGGATCTGAATAATCATATCCTCGGTTTCTATGAAGATACCTTTTTCCCCTTTCTGTGAGAGGTTCTTCTTCTTCTGATGACATAGTTGATGTACTACACAGGCTGAGCCAAGATTATGCTCTGATACCACTGTAATATCCCAAAATAGGAAAAGCAGCAATATGAAACATGAAACTAGAAATATCAGTGAATATCAACACATCATACATGAGACAATGAAAGAGACATATTATTATGAATATCAGTAGCAAAAAAGTACAATATCTTCAGGAACAAATCACTCAAGCAAGGAAAACAAGCCTCTAATGAACAAACACCCCCAAGCATGAAATGTTCCTACTATACAAAGTGCCAGAGAACCAATACAGTGCAGTCCCAATGAGTATAAATACTGTTGTAAACTACAATGATATAGATCTCCTAATATATGGCTCAAAAAGTGTCAGGAATAGAGATCTGGGCTCCCAAGCACATTTCCAAGACAACCCAGAAATGGTATCCGGAAATACACAAAAAACAAAAATGATGTAATACAGCCCTAGGGATGAATAAGCTCTACAATTGGATAACTGATAGGAAATGGATGATTTGATGTATAAATTGATGGAACTCCTCCAATAGATCTCCTGGATGAAGGGTTTCTCCCCTCACTAGAAATCTAACTCACCAAATGGGGCACTAAGCCCTCCACTGCAACTGCTCAATAAAATAACGCACTTTATGAGGGAAATTGCACTGTAGGTGCTGGAAGGAGCTTGGCCTAATGCTGAATGAAAAAATGTGGCTCAAGGATCCTCCTTGCTAACCTCCTGGGTGAAGGGCTGCTCCCTCCACTGGAAAATAATCTCATAAACTCATCCTAGCAATCCTCAACTACTTCTACCCTGCAAAACAACACAACCCTGGAGGAGACTGCGCTATGGATAATGGCTGAAGCTTGGCCTAATGCTGGATAGTGGTAATGCAGCTCAATAAACCTCTCCTGAGTGGGCACTATAAGTCACTCGAGGATGAGGGTGGGATTCTCACTCGAGAACACCCTTGTGCTAAAAATCACATCAGACTCTGCTAAACAATTGAAGCGTGCAAGAAGTCATAAAAGACCAAGACATAAACAATAATAAGAATGTCCTATATGGTTGTCACCCCCTTCCTTATATTTGTTGTGAGCTTCCTCACCTTGGGCCCCACACATTAGTGTCACTACTCTCATGGAGACTTCCTCCCACTAACATTGCATTGCCCCTCATTAACTATCCACTCCCTCCATACGAGCGTTGTTGATTTGGTCAAAATTGACCCCATCCACATGGTTCAACCTCTATTCACACATGAGGGTGCTTTGTGCAGCTAATATGATGATCCTCATCCACATTAGAAGTGGATTTATTCATACTAAAGATATTTATGGGTCTCCCTACCCTCTTATTCATCTATCTAAAGGACAAAAGAAGAAATAAATATTCCAACTATCTGAAAGATAATTAGGAATATTACATATTCAAATCATATAACTTTCAAGTCATTATGTTTGTACTTGAGTTGGTTGATGTGGGATTCCTTAAGGCCCACCTGCCAACAAGCCTTGTCCCATCAGCACATTATCTGGGACCAAGGTTAGGGTTAGATAAGGTACCTAGGAGCCCACATGCATTAATGGCAGATATCCTTGTCATATACTAAGGAAATACATCAATGTTTCTTGATGGATGAAGTCTGCAGCCCATTCAACTCTGAAAAATATATTCATGGCTAGTAGAATGTACCTAGTGCCTTGATTCCCATTGACATAAAGGGTGAGATATCTCGAATTGCTTAACAACATTCTCACTTTTTGGTAATCTAATAATTCTTGCTTATGTTCAACATCGACACCATATATTCACATATGCAATATTGCACATGGGTGCGTAGTAGTTGAATATTATATGGTTTTGAGATCTCGACACAGATTTGCAGTAGTGTGGAATCACTACTACATTTGGCGGAAATTATGACACTTGGTTCTGATGCTTTTGACCAAATGTTGGAAATTTTCCCAAATTTTTTCCATCCTGCCCGAAACCTTCGCTATACCGACGTCTATAGAAAAGTGTCGCAATATCGACATTTAAAAACGTGTCGCAATTGCGACGTTTGGAGGAAGACGTCGCAATTGTGACACCATGGCCCAAAGTTTTGAGATTGCAGCAAGATGATGGAGCTTGGTGAAATGAAGTCGCCTTCACCAAGTGGGCCCACAGGCTATTTTTGGCGCAAAGTCTATTTTTAGACTATGTCTATTTTTAGGCATATGGAGCATGGTTCGGGGATTCCAGTTTGAGATTCTTGGAGCATTGGTCATGTTGGTAAAAATAGATGAGACTCTATTTTTAGGTCGAAGAGGTCAAAATCTATTTTTAGACTGCCTCTCCTAAAAATAGGGAAGTCAAATATTATTTACCCTTAATAATATTTGGACTCTAAACAGCAGTTTACTCTCTTGGAGCACTTTAGTTCGAGCTACAGAAGTGGATCATGCATTTGACAGAGAAATCATGTGATTCCTAGGGTTTGATGGCATCATGCATGGTTGACTTCAGTTGGACTTCAGTGGCAGAAGTTTGGAGGAGTTAATGAGACAGATAGTGGAGTTGTGTTCTGTTTATTTTAGTTGAACTAGTTGAGATTAGTTTAACTAGATAATCAATTAGTTATGAGTGGAGTGAATTAAATAATATTTAATTCATTAATTAGTAACTCATTATTCAACTCAGGAACACATCAGTTCACTACAGTGCATGATCAGTTCAGTGGAGACCAGTGAAAGAGGTAGATGAAAGGGTGGAGTTAGCTATCAGTTGTGACTATACTGTTGCTATTTGAAACACACAGATAGGTGGAGTAAGACCATGAGGATTGCGCAGTTCAGGCTGGTGGTTTATCTATATAAAGAGGCCATCCCATAGCATTGAAACACGCAATAGAGTCAGAGAATTGGCGGTGTGTTTTGAACCAGTAACTTGGGCAAAACCAAGCTAGTTTGTGTGCAGCTTCTGGAGATAGTACTGCATACTTGTGAGGAGTATTGTACTATATATTGCTGCATGTTTTCTCCATTATAATATACACATATAGTTGCGGGGTTTTCAGCTATAGGCTTTCCCCATACATACTGTGTTAATGTATATGATGATTTGATGTGTTATCGCTTGTTTTATTTTCCGCATGTGTGAAGATCTGAGTTGATCTGGAGTGGAAGAGATTATGTGTTGCATATAAATTCGAATTGTATGTGATCAGGATAGTCTCGGTGGATAATTAATCATTATTCAACAAATTTCTACACAAAGCGTCGCTATTGAGACGACTCCAAACGTCACAACTGCGACACAATGTCTAGGTGTCACCATTGCGACATTTGGAGGCACCCGTCATAATAGCGACGCCTTTTCCGCCATCAGTATAACGACACCTATATGTGCGCTACATAGAAATACGAAACTTATATGCGCGCTACATAAAAATTAGAAACTTATATGCGCGCTACATAAAAATGATTTTATTGTTTCGTATTCGTCGCAATAGCTACATTAACGTCTAGTATCACACGCGCATTCACCCTCATTGTTCGCCCTCAGCTCTTGCAGAACAGCATTCGCCCTCAGCGTTCACCCTCAGCTCTTGCAGAACAGCATTCGCCCTCAGCTCTTGCAAAATGGTAAATTCTTACTGCAGACCCTTCCTCCTATAGTAGGGTTGACTCTATTTGGGTTTTTTTGGTCAATTCCATTGGATTGTGTTAGGTTGTAGGGTTCTCTCTAGATGTCAAGAATCAAGATTCAATACCCTCTATTATCTTCATCACCCAATACAAGATTTAAAATTTTCCAAAAGAAACGCTTATTAATTTGGCAGCCATTATTTCTCCCTGCTTTAAAAACCCTACATTTAAATGAAAACAAGCATTGCATTTCAACTACAAAAATGTATTAGTGTTCAAATGTACATGTGTGCTACATTAACGTCTGATATCACGCGCGCATTCGCCCTCCGCTCTTGCAGAACAGCATTCGCCCTCAGCATTCACCCTCAGCATTCGTCCTGAGCTCTTACATAACAGCATTCGCCCTGAGCTCTTGCAGAACAGCATTCGCCCTGCATTTTCCCTCAGCTCTTGTAGAATAACATTCGCCCTGCATTCGCCCTCAGCTCTTGCAGAACAGAATTTTCCCTCAGCATTCGCCCTCAGTGTTCGCCCTCAGCTCTTGCAGAACAGCATTCGCCATCAGCTCTTGCAAAATGGTAAGTTCTTACTGCAGGCCTTTCCTCCTATAGTAGGGTTGAATCTATTTGGGTTTTTTTGGTCAATTCCATTGGATTGTGTTAGGCTGTAGGGTTCTCTCTATATGTCAAGAATCAAGATTCAATACCCTCTATTATCTTCATCACCCAATACAAGATTTAAATTTTTCCCAAAGAAACGCTTATTAATTTGGCAGCCATTATTTCTCCCCGCTTTAAAACCCTATATTTAAATGAAAACAAGAATTGCATTTCAACTACAAAAATCTATTAGTGTTCAAATGTACATGTGTGCATCACTTGTGTAGGGTATTCCTTTTCCACTTTCACATTATCCAAGAATGTGTGAAGTATAGTTCATATTTTTTGTGATTTAGATTATCTTGAAAAAGGAAAGGTAAATTATTTCCCATGGAAAAAGAAGGTTTTCCCTTTTATAGGTTGTTTGGACTTACGTGGAAAAATTTATGGTATGCCTTTCATATTATGTAGTTTAAATTTGAATTAACAGATTATTCTACATGAAAATATAATTACCTATGTGATGTCCTTCATCACTAATTAAAATTATAGGGTTTCAATTTCCTAGACTCTAACTCATCCGATGCTAAATTCTAGGTTCTCATTGGTGGATCACTCTTCCATTGATTTCCTTTCCCTCTGGATCTTGTCACACTTTAAAAGTCATCAATGATACATATATTATTTCAGGTATCCCAAAAGGCTTTATAGTAGAACATATTGTGAAGTTTTTTTGACACTTGAGGATTCTTTTTAGAACTGCAATGCAGTCTATGCTATCGAGTTATATACCAAGCAACTTGTCCTTAATAACCACACTATGAGGTAGGTTCAACCAGTTTGAACTTGTTGGGACATAGCATATGAAGTTGTGTGATGAGTCCATATCACAGGTCTATTATGGTGACAAAATTGAATACACGTAATGATAGTTATTATGTTAACATTACTAGAAAAATTTTCGAAACTATCCATGCTATCAAGATGTCAAAATTCCAGGCATTAGGTGTCAATACTCGTAGCTAATAGATAATAATAATAATATAAAAAAATCACAACTTTATTCTTGAAATATGATTGTTACACATTGGTAACCTAGTTCATGAGTTACTATCACCCAAAGACTGCAAAACAAACTTAAAATATAAATTAAACCAAAATGAGAATCCAACTAAGGGTTTCTCGACAAAATCATGCCATAACCTGGCATTTTGAAACCCAAATTTGAATCCATCATAAGTAATACAATGCAAACTCAGATGGATTTTCAATGCATGTTTGCATGCTACACTTATTCTCCGTCTAGATATCATTTTTTAAATGGAACCATTAGTCAAGCCCACAGTCCTTTTTATGTGAAAAATTTCAGCTCTATTTGAGCTCTTTTTTGCTCCACCACCTCCATAAACATATGCAAACATATATCATGATCTTTGAATTCCATTACATATGTATGTGCCAATGTTCCATAATCATGCCCCATCATCAATTTAAGAAATTTCCATTGAATATCAAATTATGGAGGGGGGAACTTTTTGCTGCAACATTTGGCTCAAAATCAGGGACCATCTCCGTATGAGGTGAATGAGAACTATAGATATTTGAAGAAGTATATTAGTGCCTTTTCCTCTGGCCATGGAGTCATATACAGTCATCCATCTCAAAAATTTGTCTTTGTTCATTCTCACCTTGAAAGTTGCAAAAATTCATGCCCTAATTGAAACGACACTAAATTTGAAAAATATAATAAAAATGCAAGCTAGAAGTGCCCTATTAATATAAAGGGAAAACCTTCCTACCTACCCTAACTGAGATAAATTTTGATTGAATAGGAAACATGATATTGCCAATGGATTTGATCCAACAAATTGTTAAATGTATGGGACTAAATCATGCATTTGATTTCCAGGGAAACATGCGCATGAAGAGAAAAAGTGCAGAATTAATGGAAAATCCATACATGCCACTTATAAAAACTACACCGAAAGGTCAAAAATACTTAAGGCCTTAACTTAATTTGAATCCAAAAATGACAAAACAGGATTAGTGAAAACACGAGAGTGGTGTGGGTGAACAACATAAATAAAAAGTGAAGATACCTTTTCCCAAGATGCCTTTGTCACCGTTGTATGAAAACATGTTTTCCTTTCCCTTTATACATGCAAGTGAATGCATTATAGGTATGGTGTTTTCCCAGAATAGGAGAAGCCACTTTAAATATATCATTCGTGGAGTGAATGTTTGGGTGCCTTAATGTGCAATGACATGTTTCCAGGATTGAATTCAATGCAAGGCATATTTGAAACTCTAACTCTGTCTTTCGGTGTCTTATTAGAAATTATTTCAGTTTTCATTTTGTGTTTTCAAGTTAGATATTGTTTTCAAGTTTTTACATTTATAATTTTATTGCAATGTGGCAGACTGATCAGAGCAGTGCAGGAACAACCCCGAGACGGGATGATCTCGGAAAGAGGCCAACGGAAGAACATGTAAAGTGCCAGCATTGCTCTATCTTCAGGTATTTTAGTTATTTACATAAAATAATATTAATTTTGTTCAAATATGCAGACACCTAGCCATGGTATGCCTGATGATTCCCTCTTTGAGGAAGAGCTTTCTTCATCCCTATCTCCAGTGTTCTTGTTGCAAAAAAAGGCACAAGATGCAAGGCTGGAATTTAATACTTTGATAGATGCGCCTCAAACACTTGAAACAAAAGAGAAGATAAAACAACTTATGAGCTAGCTAGAAAGATATCAGGTAATAATAAAAAGTCAAAAGGATATTTTTTTTGTTCTGCATGAGATGAATTGTGATAGTTTGATTTTTAATTTTTACATTGACTAAACTAACAAAAAGTTCTTTTGTATGTAGCGTTTTCTGGCACTTGCTGAATCCGGTGTTGGTGGTAGTGGGAAACAAGGGCAAGAGATTGCCCAACAACCCTCTTGTACACCTTCTACTCCTTTAAGTGCCAGCCAAGAAACACGCCTTGCCCAAGCAGACACCCAGCCAATCGCTGAACATGTTCACAATGATGAGGCTGATATGGCCAACTACATTATTGCGTTTCCTGGAGCTACACATGTCAGCTCCACAAGGACCATTAATGGCATGTTGTTGGTGAACGATGAAGGTGTCCCTATAAAGAATGTACAACTCCCAGGTAAATTTTAATATTTTAACTATTTCATGTACTTTATCTAAAACATATTTATCATGATTTTTATTTTTAAATTAATGATAATATCTTCTTTTTCTTTTGGTTTTATTTTGTGTAGGAAACAATGAGTTCTACAGGATTCTAGAGAGCCATGCGTTGGTAATTTTTGGCCCAACCATACGTACAGGGTGGAATTCCCAGAATTCCAACCTGAAAAAAGAACTTCTAGATTATCTAGAAGCCCTTTTTGGGGTCGGCACATTTGACAGAACAGCGGTGGCTCGAGTAGCCGGAAAATATTTGAAATATACTAGGGACACCTATAGGACGCAATTGAAATTTAACCCTAGATATGAGCGTCCTCTCGCAGTTCCAGAGAGTGAGTGGAGAGCACTCATCCATGACGGAAAAGAGAAAAGGGCAAAGAAAGAAGGAAAAATGCCAACTGGACCCGTAAGGTAAATTACAACTTTAATTCAATAGATTTAATTTTCTCTATGTCTAAAATAAAAGTGTGCTACGTCATATCTTACTTCAATATTTTGATGCTAGGTTGCCTGAAACCTCAAAGGAAACCAAGGCTAGGATTGAAAAAAAGGGCCATCACAAACTAGGCCAGGGCGGCTACTTGAAATTAGCTGCAAGAATTGTAATTAAGTAGCTAAACATCTTATAATTAATTGTATCGCCTTCCAACGTTTTTGTAATCCTATCAAATATGACTAAAAATACACAATCATATGTAATGTAGGGTGATGACTTCGGAACAGAAACTACAGAGGAAGATAAAAATATCGCTTTCCATTTCGGCTATCAAGCCATAGTTGAACGTCGCAGAAGCTTGGGGCAGGTCCCAAGATCCAGAATGCCTGATAAGGTAAAACATTAACCTTTCAATATGTTTGTTTTCGTCCATAAATTTAATGTCTAACAAATTTGTTTAAATCAGGGGAGCAGCACTACCGACAAGGCAAATAACCCAGTTTTAGAGCCGGATGTAGATGATCCTCACGTGCAACCTGATCATTGTAGTGGGGACCAGGCCGACAATGCTACTATCAGTGAGGGCCGTGACGGTAATTAATTTCCACTTATAATTTTTTCTAATTATACCTTGATGGTTGTCCTTATAACGTTTTTTGTTTAAATGACAGAATGTTTCCCTTGAGGATCTTACCACCAGAGAGGAAGACAGGGCAACAGTCCCAACGGCGACAACTGGTGCACCAGGTAAATAATCTCATTGTAATTTTTTTTATTAATATTACCGAACTAGTTCAATGATATTTAAAAACTGACAATTAAAATTTAATATTATTTGTTTTTGTAGGCGATGCCCTGTCACTGGATGAGACCAGACATCATGACTATGCAACTAGGTCAGCAGTGACAACTAGTGCACTAGGTAAATAATCTCATTGCAATTTTTTTATTAATATTATCGAACTAGTTCAATGATATTTAAAAACTGACAATTAAAATTTAATATTATCTATTTTTGTAGGCGATGCCTTGTCACTGGATGAGACCAAACATTGTGAATACGCAACTAGGTCAGCGACGACAACTGGTGCACCAGATAAATAATCTCATTGCAAATTTTTTTATTAATATTACTAAACTAGTTCAATGATATTTAAAAACTGATAATTAAAATTTAATATTATCTGTTTTTGTAGGCGATGCCCCGTCACTGGATGAGACCAGACATCGTGACTACGCAACTAGGTCAGCAGTGCGGGTCGAAAGGCATGAAACAGGAGCAGAGCACGATGATATTGATGATGTAATTAGGAGCTTTAGAAATAGGAAGAGGAAAAAGAAAATTTGATAATGTAAAATATTGTATTATTATAAGACAAACGTTACCATACTTGGAACGTTTTTTGTGTTATATAAAAAACTCATTTATCATACTGTTTTTATGTCAAGCATTAATTACAATGTTTCCTTGCATACTTTTTGTTGAATTGTTTTTTTATTAGTTATTGAATATTTTCTTTTATGCTCATGAAAGTAAAAAATGAAATACAGATTGGGTATTGGGGAATTGAGAGTGATGTGAAGTGGGGGGGGGAGAGGGGCCATAAGAGCTTCCACCTTCACATGGTTGACCCTATTTAGTAGAGAATAATTTATTGGAGCGATTTAATCTTGGAGAAAATGTCCCTCGATCTAGCGTAGCAACAAAAAAGTCACTGTTGACTTAGTTTCTACTCTTTCAGATCATGGGAGGCTTGTTCCAAGTTCACGCGACTCCAATAAATTTTTCTTGAAACGAAGAGGAGCTTATTCAGGTATGTTTTGACATTTTCAACATATGTTCTAACATTATCATAAGAATGCATCTTAGAGTAAAAAAAACTACATCAATTACTTTTATTTATTGTATAGATAATGATGGATTTTGATTGACTTGGCAGTGCATGTACAAATCCTCAGCAATACAACTTGTCAACCAAGGTCATGTCCAGGATATTTTTTCTTGTGCGCTTGACCAGGTTCGTACTGTCACATTTTGTAAGTTCCTTTACAGTTCATAATTCAATATTAATCTTGTTCATGATGATTATCTAGGTTTTTGTATGTGTTTTTTCATCTATTTGATTGTAAGAAACTCTGCATGTTTCCTGTTGTTCACTATGATTTCTCCCATTACCACTCCCAGGATGAATCCGACTTTATTGTTACATAGGTTACTTTATTGTTACTATGATTTCTCCATTTACGATTTCATAGGTTACATTATGTAAAGTTGTCAATCTCAGGTTGGTGATGAGCTTTAGTTCTCCAGATTTGGGGCTTTTCTGATATTTTCTCCCTCATGTCATTCCCGCATCACCTCGTTGTTTGAGCATGCCAATTGTCTACCACTTGTACCAATTGGCACATGTCAATCTCTGAGTGGTGCCACATTTCACCTATTTTCCGTGAGAGTTTAGGGTTTCTCTAACATAGCTTCAGAAATCCGATTCAGTGCCTGCTTGAATATTGTCACATAATACTCATGGTTTGGATTGATGAGCATGTTCTTAATGGTTGGTTGATTCATAAGAACCACCCATATAGTCATCTTGAGATATTTCAGAAGTTTTCTCGGGTTTCCTTTTTCACCGTTTCTAGTGGGTGGGATGGTGTGGGGTGATCCATCAATACCGGTGCTCTTGTAGTAGGGAATTTGTTTTTGGGGATATAAAGGAGCATTTGATGTAGATATCCCATTGGATGCATTCATAGATGGGTACGAGAGGTCAAGAATTTAAATTAAAAATATGCAACCTCTAGCATGGCAACCTGAAGGCCGCGAGAGACACTGGTTAAAGATTGTTTTGTGTTGGCCTTAATATAGTCGTGATTTCTTTCTATTATCTTAATGCAAATATATAGTCCGGTCTCATTAAAATGAGGATTGTGGTTGTATTTCTCTTTGGTTTTTTCTCTCTTAATGCTCCAGAAGTTGCCAAAAGCTGCGATAGTTGTTTAGTTTGCCTGTTACAACTTAAAAGTGGTTTTTAGCAATGGGAGTCATGTTTTTTAAGGTTCATACTAATATGAAGATCTTGTAATTCTATATTCAGCATAAGAGAAGATGGCCTCTGCTTTGGGTAGTATGACAACAATTGCCACATCTACCTCATTGGGTAACAATGGAAAGGGGAAGAAGTTGGGTGCAATGTTTGATAATTATGGTAGACAATTGTCTTCTCTTTCAATTTTTTCACCCATTTCCTTTAATCGTTCAAGAAAAAGAGGGACTCTGAGATTACGCGACAGAGAGAAGGTAGTTAATACAAGAGCTATGGAAAAGGAGTTGTACTTCAACAAGGATGGCTCAGTGACAAAAAAATTGCAGGTCAGAGAAAAAATTATGTTTAAAGGAAGGTCACCTGCACGTGAAACTTCACTGCGATGGATCTTTCCTTTTCCACTTATATCTGATTTTAATGTGTTATTTTAATTTTTCATGGAGGGTTGTTTTGGCATATGGCCTGTCATTCAATTGCACACTTACTGAAAGCATTGTTAATTTGTCTTGCAGGCGGTGTGAACAATTTTGCTGATCTTGTTGGAGTCACCCTTGGGGCGAGGGGCAAAATGTTGTCTTGGAGAGCAAGCATGGTTCTCCAAAAATAGTTAATGATGGTGTGACAGTAGCTAAGGAGGTAATTTGTAGATGTGTGCTCTTTTTTTCCTTTTAACGTTGTATTAGTTCCCCCTCTTAAATGTCTTAGATTTGGTAGGCATAATTTGAAAACTCAAAGGTGAAAGGAAACATATTTATTACCTAGTGGTCTACTTGGCCTATGGACTAGCCACATTAGAGTAATGCATAAAGCTTTTCACAACAATAAAAGGAAAGGGTTATGGCTGAGTCAAATTTTATTGTTATTGGCAGTGTAATGAAATGTATCTCAATGCTATGGTTTTGGCCTTTTTATTGGTTGAATTAGAGGACCTAGTTGAAAATATTGGGGCCAAGTTGGTAAGGAAAGATGCGGCAAAGACAAATGATTTAGCTGGGGATGGAACCACAAAATCTGTTGTTCTTGCACATGTTGGAATATTGAAAAATTCCAGAACAATGAATGGAGAATAAATCTCCCTTCTTTTAACACAGAGAAAATAAAAATTTCTTTGATAGGAGACAAAGTTTCAATACTTTGAAAACAAAATTCTATTCCCTTCAATAACTCAAAAAAAAAAATATTACACTTCTTCCTCACTTCGAGGGATTACAAAATTATGACTGCAATCATGCACTTGACTTTAAAATTCATATTCAAAGTGTGCCAGACAATTCTTGCAAAATTTCAAATATTTATGTTGTTTTAAACCATTATCTTTTTCATGTATTGGATGCTGAAAATGTGAAAAAGACTTTGGTATGAAACCAACTGGTGAATAATTTCCAGCAAAACAACCACTTCCAAGACATGATTTAGAAGTAGAACATATGTACTTATGAAGCATAAAAAGATATCCTTGATGCATTTTCAATGTTTGGCTAGGGTTATTTTTGGAGAAAATAACTCCTTATTCCTAGAATAGTGATCTTCAATACAAGTAAATGCCAGAGAAGAGAGATCATCGTGTGACGCAACAAAACTGAAATTGGACCCCCAAGGAGAGCTGGTGTGTCTGCAATTGCTCTGTCAGCATTTTCCCTTGGTTTACCCCGTTCTTTTCCTCCAGCCTGAGTCTTAATTGACTTCTTCTTTCTTTGGGTTTATTTATCAAATTCGTAGAATTTGATAAATAAATACTATCCAAAATGGTTGGACTTTAATTTATATTCCCGACTTTATATTATCTCCAATCCTTATAACCAATGTTTAACTTTCAACACTTTGTATTTATACTCCACGTTTCTTTTTAAATAAATAACTTATAATGAACTTTCGGCTCTATATTTCACCACCCAGCCTTACAACAATCACGCTCCAGACTTATGCTAATTATCCGCTAATCGTTTAATTAAACAATTTCATTATACTCCGGCCCCACCTATATATATCAATAACCAATCAAACACTCGTATCGTACCTGGCTATCCTCCGCACACCTTAGTTAACCTCCGGGAAAGTTCAACGTGCGACCACCGTCCGATGGCCCTTCTCCAAATCAACGACTCTTGGCAATTTCGCTCGGCTTCCAACGTCGGGCTTTAACGTGCGATGGCGTGGGTTAAACGGTTGTTTTCCGGGGTCACTTCGCCACGTGTAGCATTCCCTATGGAATCGCTCGCGAATAGGAAATACCGCCTACTCCGCAAAAGCGGTGCGATATGGGCAACCCGCTTTTGTGATTCCGCTCGTGGTTTTGGTAGAGGGCTTGACCACGGGTGCATGTCTGGTTCCGCTATCCTTTTGTTTGTTAACTCATGTCCAATCCTCGAGTCAGGTTCCGAAAGCACAACAATTTTGTCTCTTTATTAAGCGAGATTTTTATATTTGAACAGTTTTCATGACCCCGGTTCTCTACACAGACCTCGCCTTCGAGTGGGGTGAGTTCACAGGGTTATCCAACAATTTACGGGAATTCAAAGACAGAAGAATGGAATTATCAGTACCCAATCGCCTCACAGTTAAAAAATTATTCACAATTAGCAGTTCGAGATAATTCAATGGCAACTATGCTTGGAAATCATTTAACTGGAAACAATTGTTCACACACAGAGGTTTATTGCAGAAATCCCCTCTCTACTCTCCTCTTCCCTCTCTACTTTTATTCATCCGAGGAATTACAATTTATATACATAACATATGGCTCTTCGGTTCCTCTGAGAGGACCATTATAGAAATCAAAAGGTCTAATTATAATAATTCAACTAACTGAAACTGTTCGACTCCTACAACTCTAACTAGTCTAAGTAATACAGTCAGCTGAGGTATTGACACCTAGCTGTTACAACTCAAATGTTTTCGAACCCTCCTAGCCACAACATGTGGACAAAACCTCCTACATTGCTGGCTAGTGCCTAATGCCCTTGCATCATCGTGTGACATAAACCTATTAACAAAAGTGAACAGGGAATGATTATTAATTATGGCATACTAAGTTGTCAGTGATTTTGAATATTTGTCTTTAACATGTAAAAATGTTAAATTCCAAACTTACATCATCATGGTATTTTAGTAGATGTGTGATAGGTAGTATGATAGTATCATATTACCATTCTTCCTTGAGGAACCCACTTCATCCGTTAAGATTGCTTTTCTAAAGAGTAACATTGTAGATAACCTTAAAAACATTTGTTAACTATTTTTGTTTGACCATTTGATTGTGTTTGATATGTAGAACTCATGGTAGCTAGTGTTTCTCCACTCATATTAAATAATTATTTCCAAAAGTTTCTTGTTGCTATTACTTTAGGAAAACCATGAAGACGATGAATTTCTTTCACGGACACTTCTGCCACTTGGCTTGTTGTTTATGTACTTTGAGCTCTACAAAAAAAATCTACAAAATTTGTCTATATAAATGACCACAAAAATGTAATACTTACCTTTATATTTCAGTAACCCTGTAATAAAGTCTATTGATATATCTTCTAGTCTTTGAATATGTATGTGGAATGGTTGAAGTAGCCCTAGAGATTTTACTATCTCTCTTTTATTTATTATGCAAACCTGACCTTCTCTTACAAAATTTTGAATATCTTTCTTCATTCCTTCCAAAAATATATTTTTTGATCCTTTGAGATGTTTTAAGGAACCCTGCATCCTACCATCAGAGAGACATGGGACTTCCTTAATATTTGTTTATTCAAATATGCTTGCGTGCATAAAAATATTCTACATTTGCACCAAAGTATATCTCTCTTTCACTCCCAATGCTCCATAGAGTTCATCCCATCCTTTATAAATTTTAGTTTTGTTTAGTACTATTGTCATTTTTCCATTATGGCAAGCTTCTTCTAGCCACCTAGGAATAGAAAATGTAATTGGATATAAATTTGAGGCCTCTTCTATTTTAGAAAGAGCATCATGTACTAAATTTTCCTTACCCTTTTTGCAGATTATCTCAAAATTAAAACTTTCCATTTTTTCTCCTCATTTTTGTTAATCTTCCAATGAAATCCATAGCTTCAAAAAATACTTTATGCTATCATGGTATATCTTGACTTTAAAGTACCTCCCAGTGATATACTATCCCCATTTTTTATTGCATGTAATATTGCTTCCATTTATTTTCATACGTAGATTTCACCAAATATTTTCTTTGAATTCCTTGCTTTTAAAAGCCAATGATATCCCTTATTGTGTTAATGTTACGTAAATTCCTTGTCCTAGTGCCTCACACTCTAATATGAATGTTTTACCAAAAGTAGGTGCAACCGATGTTGGTGTAGAAGACATGGCATCCATTAAAAGAGAGAATGCCAAAGTAGCCTCATCATTCCATATAAATGATATTTTCTTCAAGAGATTGTGAGTGGACTTGAAATGCATGCATAATTCTTAACAAATGATCAATAACATCATGTAAGTCTAAAAAATCTTCTAAGAACCTTGATTTTCTTAGGAATAGGTCATTTTGTAATAGCTTGCATCTTTTGAGGCTCCAACTTCACTCCTTCCTTTAAAACAATATGAACCAAATACTCGAATTATTATTTCCCAAAAGCACATTTGGATATTTTTACATAAAAATGACTGTTCTCAATAATTTATATAACTTTTCCACATGTTTACTAGTGTGGTATTCCCATGATTTATTATAAATATGTGTATTATCAAAGAAAACCAACACAAATTTTATAAGATGGGATCAAAAAAAATTGTTCTTAAGTCGAGCCCGCCAGACTTCAAACGGAGATAAACCATAATTCAAACCAAATTCGCGTTCCAAAATAGCCTGCTGACGTCGGCCAATTTTGTGACGCGAAAACCAAATGAATTCCGCCCTAATCTTTTTCGGGTCCGAAGTTGGGCTGGCGTACGGAGGGAGAGTTGTGACGTGAATTTCTTATCAAATTCGCCCTAATATTTTTCAGGTCCGGATTTCCACTGCGCGAGCGGCCCAAACAAAGATCCGCTCCTATCCCTCTGTGACGAAACCATCGTACATGCTGACGTCATCAATCAAAACCCGCCACCCTTTTGACTTTGTAAATAAAACAAATTGCGTCTGCGTCATTTTCATTATTCCGTGCGCTAGCCAGTCTTCCATGCAACAAAATTCAAAAACCAACTGCTAACGCTTGTTGACCGTTACCTTGCTGAAGAGAATTGAAGCCGAGTATTTCTGGGTTCTTCTATCATAACCAGCGCCTGTTTAAACACATTTCATTTCCCGTAAACAGTTATTTATTCCAATTCCCCGCTAAACTCTGTAAAAAATCCTGGTTTTAGTTTTAATTCTACACTAAGGTCTGAAAAGAAGTTCAGTTTGGTATTTTTCGCTCCCAGAACTGCAATTATATTCCCAAAACTGGTAATTGTGCCCATTTTCCACAAAAACCCCGAAATTCCATTTCTGAATCCACAAGAACCAGAAATGGAAGTTCCTGTAGCTCTGAATGTCGTGCCCATCAATGCCCCTCACAAGGACTTGGATTATTTGCCTTTAGCCGATATGGATTTTCAAATTAAGGACTTGCGTCTCGGTGAGAATCCTCTTCGAATATTTTGCCACTGCAGAGACAATTATTTGAATGGTTCTGACATCTTTGGACTTTGGGAATCAAATTATCCTATGTACCTTCTCCCCTCAGTCCATATTTTTCCTGAGTTAATCCATTATTGCTACGCAAAGTATGATCCCAACCAACGAGTAGTTTTATCCCCAAGTCAAAATGTCATTTTCCCAATAACTGCTCAGTCCATAAATGAAATGCTACAATTCCAACCTGGTCAAGCTCTCACTCCCCTGTCCATGTTTGAATTACTTGAGAAATCTACTAAGTTATCCCATGAAGAGTTAAACCGCCTATGCCAAACCTTCATGTTACCAGAGCATCAGCCTAAAAACCCTCCCCCTTATGGTTATACTTTCTTTACTGATGAGGGTAGAATTATTTTAAACATGATATCTTCCATAATGGGCTTCAATATTAGTGAGTATGTTGATCAGTTAACCCTAGTATTGTTATCCATTTTTACCCCTGGACAGCCTCCTGCTGTCAAGTACGATTTTGCATCTTATATTGTTGACAAAATCCATGATCAGTTCATGAGATTTGAGAATGAGAGAGTATTTAAGTATTCTTCTATCATATATCATCTCATGATTTACTTTCAGTCAGAAAATTTCCCTTTTTATGTTAAGAAACTTGATGCCAAAGGGAATCCTAGGTTAGTCATATTTTGGTCTTTCATTACTCACAATTCCTATGATTCTCCTTATTCCTATAATGAGTTTGTCGACCTTTTTGTTCATCCTGCAACTACCTTGTTGACAGGAGTCTCTCCTCCTAGAATTAACAATGAAATCAAGAAAATCCTTCAGCTCTTAAAGCATTACAAGATAGGTGACTGGTACCTATATCAAAACTACACAGAGATCAGGATATATGGATGTGAATTATGCCCATTCAAACTGCCCAAGTATGTCCCAATGAAACTCTTTGCATTAGAATATTTCAGGCAGATGAATAATTCAGATATAATTCATTTTTGCAATGCAAAGAAAAAGGCTCAACTCAGGATCAAGAGCCAATTTGGTCCCTTCATTTGTAACTCTAGGGAAGCTGGAAAGGAAGCTGAAAAGATTTTAGAAAACTATCTCAGACTACAAAAGAGTTTTTACTGGGTGCCTTATGATCCAAACAACTTTATCTGTGATAGAAGAATGAAAAATAAACAGTCACCATACATCCATCAAAGAATCCCGGAAATAGAACAATATGCTAATATGGATGAATGGACAGAAGGGACATTGGTTGAAAATGATAGTGAGCAGGTCAATGTTGAAAATGTAATGAAAGATCTTGAAAAGATACTTGACCTAGAATCTTTTGGACAGGTGCAGGGATCTTCTTCAGCCAGGACTTTACAACAAAATTCGCAGGAGATTAGTACAGTAGCAGTAGAATCTAAAGGAAAAGAAAAGGAGCCTGATATACAAATAATTGAAAAATTCATAATGACAGAGCAACGAGAGACTTCTAAAGAACAAGGTCAAGGACAAATTCCTCCTACTCAGATCAGTGAGCCAGAAATTTCTATTTTACAAACTCCTCTGAATATAGAAAAGGGAAAAAAGAGAGAGGCTGAAAAAACTACTCCTATTGGTGGCTCTTCTGAACAGCAAGATGTTAAAAGGCAAAAATTAACTCCCCTTCCAGAAGATGAATCATTTCAGGAAATCCCTGAAAGCCAGGGAAGAGAAGACAGTCAGCAAACAGGTACAGGTAGTGGGACATCCACTAATTTTCAAAAACAGGAAATACAGAGGCAACAAAGTGCAGAAATATCTTATTTCAAACCTCTAGTAAAAACTGCCTGGGACATCAAAAGAACATTCATCGATATAAAGGCCAGGAAAAATCCACTTAGACTTCAAGTGTACAACCAATTTTTGAAGATGGCTCCGAAAAATCAAGAAAGATTGATGTCAGCTTATGACATCCAACAGGGTAAGATGTTAATGAGCCATTTCAAGCCCAAGGTGCAGCAGCCTCAGACAGCTGCAGATTACGTTAGGACTAATTTTGAAGTCTTAGCAAAGGATATCCATCCTTTAGATCAAATTGAGCTACACAAGCAAGCAGGTGAGATGATTTATTCTACTCTGACGGATAAATCAATGATGACCCATAAGTTGCAGGATTATTTGGATAATACTAATACACAGTTGCAGCTTGAAAAAGCCTCTTCCCAGGCTAAGGATAATAGAATCAAAACTTTAGAGGAAATAATCATTGGTTTGGGTCATAATCCTAAATATGTGAAAGGTATTGAAGCTTTGATCAAGAGAAAAGATGATGATATTGTAGCTCTGAGAAAACAATTAAAGTTACCGGCCTCAAGACATCCACAGACTGCAGAAATCATCAAACAAAATTCTGAGGAAGAACTAATGGATTTGCTCTTAAAATTGAATGAGAAACTTATTGCAACTGAAAAAGAGCTTGAGAATGCATTAAAAGATAAGCAGGCAAATATTCTAGTATCTACAGCAGGAGTAGTGACAGGTACAACAACAACAGGTCAACCAGCAGAATTGTCACAGAGCAACACTGCAAATTTGAACACTGATGAATTAACAAATTCAATGGAAGATATGAACATTCAGGCCATAGAGCTTCACAAAACAAAGGAACAATTGGCCACTCTAGAACATAAATATGATCTTTCAAAAATGAGTGTTGCTGATAAAACAAGAGAAGTGAACAAATTAGAAAAAACAGTGAAAGCATTGGAAAAGGATCTCACATTGGAGAAACCTTTAAAAGAAATAAATGAAATTATTTGGGGTAATATCATTCAATCAATAAAGGATTTTTGGTCCTCAATTCAAATAATGGATGAGCAGAATAACTTAGTTAAATTGGCTCTGGATGAGATTGAGAGATCAAGACAAGAGTTGGGAAATATGCCAGAAGAGGCCAATAGATTTATACATTTTTTGAATACTCAGACTAAGAATCAACTTGCAGAAATTGGTTTTCAGGACAGGACCAGAACAATTCTGGAAATAAAGAGAGTTTTTACTAAAAGAACTCTGGTACAGAATTTAGAACGAAGGTGCTCAGATATGCAAGAAGAAATCATTGCCTTTAGAGAAAGATTGAATATTTTGTTAAATAGAGGATTGCCCAGTCCTATAGTTGCAGAAGATAAGCTAATGGACCTTGATAGTTATGTTGAAAAATTGGACAAATATGTTGATAATCAAGCTAGTTCTTCAACCAGTTCATCAACAACAGCATTGCCTACAGGGAAAAACCTTCATGACAGATTGGAGAATTTATTTTATCTTGAGCATGAAGTAAATCATTTGTTCCCAAATCGGCCTAATTTCTTCAGATATACTGAGGCTGATGAAACACTAAGAAAGTTGCAAAGGACCAGAGTGCTAGAAGTTCAATGGTGGGAAGAAATGATGGAACTTTTGTAAAAAATTATCCTTACATAAATTTTTGCCTATTTACCACAGTATATCATGAGAAAAAGGATAAAAGGATGAACAAAGGTCAAAGAGTATCAAAGCAGTTAAAGAGTATCAGTGAAAGGGTCAAAGAGTAGCGGTTAAAGAGTATCAGTTATACGATAATCTCCATGTGGACCGTTACTGGGTTTTATATCATGTCCCTGTATGTGACATAGGGTATTTTTCTATCATTGTCTGGGGTGGGACTTCCACTTTTCTGGATGGATATTTGGGTTCCAATCTTCAGATGTGAAAATGTAATGACTTCATGGACTGTTTTACTTTATATAATATATTCAAAATAGCGTTTTTTCTCTTCTGAAAAAAAAATGATTAATGTTTATCATTCTGCCCTCAAAACTAGCGATGCTGGTCTATGTTGCTGGTTTATTGATATGGTCTGATGGTCTTTTTATATTTTGGACATATCACACTCCTCACATGATTAGCGTTTTTCTCTGTTCAAGGATTTTGGGTACTTTAATTTGTATTTGGAACAATGGTCGTCGGTACTCTATCTGTTGCTTTACTATTCTACATACTGCTATTTCACTTTCTTATAGATGCCTCGGGCATATTTGGATGCTTTCTCAGATTGTCGATAATCTCCATGTGGACCGTTACTGGGTTTTATATCAAGTCCCTGTATGTGACATGGGGTATTTTTCTATCACTGTCTGGTGTGGGACTTCCACTTTTCTGGATGGATATTTGGGTTCCAATCTTCAGATGTGAAAATGTAATGACTTCATGGACTGTTTTACTTCATATAATATATTCAAAACAGCGTTTTTTCTCTTGTGAAAAAAATTGATTAATGTTTATCACTCTGCCTTCAAAACTAGCGATGCTGGTTTATTGATATGGTCTGATGGTCTTTTTATATTTTGGACATATCACACTCCTCACATGATTAGCGTTTTTCTCTGTTCAAGGATTTTGGGTACTTTAATTTGTATTTGGAACAATGGACGTCGGTACTCTATCTTTTGCTTTACTATTCTACATACTGCTATTTCACTTTCTTATAGATGCCTCGGGCATATTTGGATGCTTTCTCAGATTGTCGATAATCTCCATGTGGACCATTACTGGGTTTTATATCATGTCCCTATATGTGACATGGGGTATTTTTCTATCATTGTCTGGGGTGGGACTTCCACTTTTATGGATGGATATTTGGGTTCCAATCTTCAGATGTGAAAATGTAATGACTTCATGGACTGTTTTACTTCATATAATATATTCAAAACAACGTTTTTCCTCTTTTAAAGTTTCATTTTTTTTTTTAAATTGAACCTGCCGTCGCAATTCCGACGCCTTGTAAGCGTCAGAATTGCGACAGATTAGAAACGTCGGAAGAGTGACAGTATAAACACGTCGGGAGAGCGACGTTCAAAACGTCGGACCACATTTCGTCGTAATTGTGACAGTTTACAGACGTCGGAAGAGCGACGTTCAAAACGTCGGACCACATTTCGTCGTAATTGTGACAGTTTACAGACGTCGGAAGAGCGACGTTCTAAAC
>CM076575.1:360439991-360506058 GCA_034641835.2 Pinus albicaulis
CCGATAGTATTTACCGCTTTGCATCATTCTTCCATCTGGATCAGTAGTCATTCACTCGATGTGGCCACACAGTGTAGGTTTTAACCCTGTACAAAAAATATCTACAAATGAATCTTAAAAACATAAAATAAACAATAGTGAGAGCATAAAACATAAAACAGATAAACATAGAGATTTTCCCTTGGATCCCAAATCGGGATGACCAGCTTGATTTTTCATTATATTCATTTTTATGTTACAACACATATATATACATGTCGAAGCATACATAAACCCCAATCCATTAACCTTGGATTAGAACATAACCGTAGTTCCCTTGACTAGATCTACAAAATACTAGGGGCCAAAAACCATCGTACCCCAAAACCATGTGCAAACCATGCAAAAAACCATGGGTGGATCCGCCCACCGGAAAATAAGGACCAAAAAAAAATTTCATGGCACTGCCCCAGACCCTGACAAGGGGGTCTACCGCCCCCCCTGTGACCCCCCCACGCGTGATTAATCATGGAAATAATATAACACATACCCAACATTCTCCCACTTGTTGTTTTCTTTCCGTAGGGGGGCACAGGAGAGCTTAGTCATTAGCCCAGTTCTGCAACACCCATTGTTTCTCTACACCAAGAGAACTTCTAAGTGCTTACAGACTTCATTAATGCATCTGCAACATTCTTCAAAGTGTCCACCTTTACCAGCAACACCCTTTTAGCCTCAACCATATCTCTCACAAAGTGATATTGAACATCAATGTGCTTTGTCTTTGAATGATAAGCAGGGTTCTTAGCCAAGAAAATTGCACTTTGGCTATCACAAACTATCCTTATAGCTTGCTGCACCAACCCCATACTTGAACACAATCTCTGCAGCCAAACTGCTTCTTTGCATGCATGAGTGGCTGCTATATATTCAGCCTTTGTAGTTGAAAGAGCCACTACAGACTGTCTTTTACTCATCCAACTTGTTAGCCATCTATAAACTTTTCATATACTATGATGGCTAAAACAGGTCTATTATTCTTCAAGAAAAAATTTTGGAGCAAATCTGTGACTTCTTGAAGCCTTGCTATGTCCATTTGTCCAAAGGGTCCATCTCACTGATGTCTTCACAAAGCCTTGCTGTTGTCTTGAAGAAAACTGCTTTGAACCCCTCTCCCATTCATATTTTCCTGTTAAAAAATCCCTCCACTTCCGTCAAAATTCCCTTTAAAACCATATGAGTCCCATTTATTTGGTTTTAACCCCCTCTTAATATCTATCGGAACCTTTAAAAACCTTAAAAACCCCTTTTTAGGCCTAATTCTGCTTCCATTATAACATTGGGCCTTAAGCACTTTTCAGCTTAAGCCCTAGCCCCTTTCGTCATATGACCCCGCGCCCTACGACCAAGCGCTAAGCCCATCGGCTATCGACCATCGCAGTTCCCCGTTTCCTCTTACCCCTTGCATTTTCTTCCGCCGATGGCCGATCCCCCGAGTAGATCTCAACCGTTGATCGCAACCATCTGACGGTTTGCACTCCATCACAAACCGCAAAGGGTCACGCCCGAACTCTTTTTCTCCATCAATGGCTGATCCCTCGAGTAAATCTTTGCCGTTGATCTCGTTTAAGATCAGATGGTCTGTGCCCCATCAGCGCATCGCACTTCGGTGATTCCCAATCCCACTTCCATCCTCCGCCAATGAAATCTCCACCGTCGATCTGCCCCAGATTAGACGGCCTGCGCTCAATCGGCCATCGCATTATCGCATTCCGCTCGTCCAAGCCCCTTCTGCCTGCCATTCTCCGATTTAATCTCCATTGTTGATCCTCAAGATCTAACAGCCCTCGCCTCATCACAACTTCACCATCCCCCTAACCCCTCATCCACCATCTTTAAATCTCTGATCTCCGGATTCAATCTAGACCGTCCATTTCTCCCAGATCAGTGGCACAGGTTCACTGCGGAGGCAACCCGCTGACGAGATCCTTCCGTACCCCCCAGTACCCCTGCAGTTAATCTCAACCGTTGATCTGGCCCTCCCAGATCCAATGGCCCAGAACTTGTCGTGCCCCGGCCCCACTCCATCTTCTCCCCATGCCTTGGTGCTGTATCACGCGACGTGCTGACCATCGATCTGCACATCTCCTCGTAGATCGGATGGCCAGGATTTTATCGTGCGCAAACTCATCCCCCCCCCCCCCCCCCTTCTGTGTGTTTTAATGCAAAATAGGTGGTTTTTCCGGGTTTACATATCACCTCCAGACCATATCGCGTTCGATCGGTCCCAAACCACTTACCACCTTCACCTCACACGAGCGGTTTTTCAATACCGCTTTTCAGTTCTTCGCGCCAATGCAAATTTTAAACCTTTGCCTGCATTCCACCTCCTTTGCACTACTCCTACGCCTCCACCAAAGCCCTCTGAAGCAGTTAATCCACATCGATCAAGTTTTTATAACAGTTTTGTGGTTTGTGAAGGTTTAATGGCGGTTGTTCGTAAAAGTCGTCCCATGGTTAATAAATGTTGACAGAGGTCGAAGGTGACGATCCTCTGTGGCCTAAATAATGCAAAAAAAGGGACAAAAGGAGATGATTTCCACGTTTTAGTCGATAAATCATGATATCTGCTTTTCAATCAAACCCTCCAAGCAGCCACCTGTACACCAAAACAGTGAAGATGTTCAGTGATCAGAGAAGGAAGGATAAAGCATAAAGACAAATAATCAAACGGAATACAGTCAGCAAGGACATAAAGGTTAAAGATGATTAGAGAGGCTTTAAATCACAAACGAAGCCAAAATTAGTGTTTAAAGCCACAAAGCATGACAAATCAGCAAAAGACCACCTTAATTGCCAGACCATCAAGGATATTTACTCCTCCGAAGACCAAAAAGGACACCTGTAGTCTAATTTACTTTTCAAAGACACCTTGATAGCCATCCTGATGACAAAACCTCTTTTAGACTGTCAGAGCAGTTATTTCATAGTCATGGGAGGCCTCAGAACCGAAATATGACTATTACTTGTCTCAGAGGTCAAACGGAGTACTTCAGCCACAGTTATCTTCAAATAACACACTTCGAAGTTATTACCAGCCTACCAAATATGCCTCAAAGACAGGAAAAAATACTAAAATGGTACAATCAATTAATGCAATGGTCATTAAGTAGAATGGGCATTCGAATACCTCTCCCCCTCTGTCTTAACTGATATTTATGATCTTTCCTTCAACACTTTTCCTCTCTCACCTATATGTATTCGCAAGAAACTCATTGTAAAGGGTTGGAAAATTGTTAATTGTTGAACTGTTATTGAGTAAGAGTTACTGAGTAGTTGTAATATAGTAGGTTGGGAAGAGAAGTAGTAGACTGTAGAAAGCCATTGGAATTGAGTATGTAACTGGTCTTGGACATCAAATAGACAAGCAAATTCACTAGATCCTGATCTAAATCATTGGTGATGTTATTCTTACTGTAATTTTTATTCTCCTTATGTTTCCATACTGTCCATATTCTCTGATAAAGAACAACAAATATAGATTAGGATTTACTTCTAAAAGTACACTAATTCTGACTGATAAGCTGTATCTTTATGTTTTCTTCTAAATGTGTGTTTGGGAATGATTTCAATAGAGTATAACCAGTCAAGGAATGTTGGTGAGCCCATGTCTTGCTGAGTAGAACTTGAGATGTTGTTCTTGAATGATATTTTCACTACATGCTAAGTAGAGTCCTAATCAAGGAAGTTTATGGTTAGCCCTGTCCCTTGTTTAATCTTAAATAGTTGTTTTGAAGATTTCCCTTAAGAGTATGCCGAAAGCAGGATAGGTTAAAATTCCTTACTTGATCTTAGACTGCCCTTTGTTTTCTTATATATTTTATGTTCTTAAGAGTAAGCCGAAAGCAGGATAGGTTAAAATTCCTTACCTGATCTTAGACTAACCTTTGTTTTCTTATATGTTTTCTATTCTTAAGAGTATGCCGAAAACAGGATAGGTTAAAATTCCTTACCTGATCTTAGGCTGCCCTTTGTTTTATTATATGTTTGCTTCTTTAATCACACTCCTTAATGTTCCATACCACGAACTCAACTTAAGAGATCTTTTGATATAGATGACTTTCCCTATGGAAACCCTTGAATAGTTGTTGTGCAAGTAAACCCTTTTATGACTCCATAGCCCAATGGATTGACACTTTTTCTTAACCTATCTTCCCATGCTGAAATATCCTTCAATTTATTCCCTCCTTCACACTTCACATGACCTTCTCAGTTGATGATTCCCAACCAACAAACAAACAAATCCCTTGTGCTTCATAACTAGCCTAATATCATATCATAAGCCTTAAAGCATATCATTCTAAATGCATATAGAGAGATCCCTCTCTGAATCCAGGAGGGCTAGATCCTAGGGTTCCAAAGTGGTTCTGATGTTGCCTTGTCATTTGGTATGCCAATCTGCCAAATCACAGGACCCCAACACAACTGACTGCACCTCCAAATAGGCTAAACACATACCCACTTGTAGATCTTCTTTGTTCCAGATCTCCAGCCCAGTCTGCATCAACAAAACCACGAATTTCCAACACTCTTTCCAATCCTGGTCTTCCCTGGTAGCACAAGCCATAATCATTAGTGCCACATAAATATCTGAAAACCCGCTTCACTATTGTCCAATGCTCCTTCCCTGGGTTTGACATAAACCTACTCAATACTCCCACTACATGTGCAATTTCTGGTCTAGTACAGACCATTTCATACATCAGGCTACCCACTGCACTTGCGTAAGGAACATGGGACATATCCTCCTCTTCTTCTTGTGTCTTGGGACACTATTCAGCAGACAGCTTTGTACCTACAGGAATCGAAACATTCACCGGTTTACTATCCTGCATATTGAACCTCAGCAATATAGTCTCGACATACTTCCTCTGGTTTAACTAGAGCTTCCTCTTTGCCCGATCTCTCTTAATTTCCATGCCCAAAATATGGTTTGCAGCACTAAGATCCTTCATGTTGAATTTGGAGAATAGTTGGGTCTTCAAATCTTGGATAATTTCTTTGTCATTTCCAATCAACAACATATCATCCACATACAAGACCAAATAAATAACACGATCACCAATTAATTTAAAATAAACACAGTGATCCTCCTTTCTTTTGGTGAAGCCAAGTCCCCATATGTAGGTATCAAATTTCTGATACCACATCCTTGGTGACTGTTTTAACCCATACAGATACTTCTTTAACCTACATACTAGTTCTTTCTTCCCCTTCACCATAAAGCCTTCAGGTTGTTTCATGTAGATCTCCTCTTCCAGATCCCTATGAAGAAATGTTGTCTTCACATCCATTTTTTCTACCTCAAAATCAAATGCAGCAGCAACAGATAAAAGTAATCTAATAGAATTAACTTTGGCAACAGAAGAAAAAATATCACCAAAATCAATTCTCGGCACCTGGGAATAACCTTTTGCTACCAACCGAGCTTTGTATTTCTCCAACTTGCCTTCTACATTCATCTTCTTCTTAAACACCCATTTTCTCCCGATGGGCTTCCTTCCAGCTGGCAACTCCACCAGATCCAATGCCTCATTTTTATGCAAGGACACCATTTCATCAACCATGGCCTCCTTCCAGATTTTTCCATCCTCTGAATATACTTCCTCCCTGACAGTTCTGGGATCATCATCAGTTATAGTTAAAGAAAAATTTGAATAGAAATCATATGGACTATACCTTTCTGGTTGTCTTCTTTCTCGAGCTGATCTTCTCACAGCTGGAGTTTGTGGCTCTTCCTCTTCTGAGTATTCTTTTTTTGTAGAGTATGATTCATCCTCCTTTAGCTCAAACTCTATCTTCTCAGGTTCCTTTGGTAGGACTTCATGTTTAACAACATCTGTCACCTCTCTAAATACCACAACTCGGTTGTACACAACCTTCCTTGTTTCTAGGTTCCAAAGCTTGTAACCCTTTAAACCATCCTTATACCCAATAAAGATGCACCTTTCAGATTTATTATCCAACTTGGTCCTTTCTCCTTTAGAACATGTACATCTGCATCACATCAAAATACCCTCAGATGTGAAAGAGTGAAGTGAAAGGATGCACCCGAGTCAATCAACCATGACTCATGATCTACATGTGTATTTGAAGAAGAAGCCAAATACACATCCCCACCTTCATCCGAGGTGGTTTTTGCCTCTGCAGAAGGAGCATCATCAGATCCCTTTCCTTTCTCAGGAGCTTTAGATCTACAATCCTTTTTGTAGTGCCCTTCCTTTTAGAATTTTCAACACACCTTTACAAAATTTCCAAGAGATTTAGATCTCCCTCTAGATTTAGATCTCCCACTCGAAACCTTATTCTTGTTTCTGTTCTGGGACCTTCCTCGTACAAATAAGGCATCTCCATTCTGACCCTCCATATTTCTCCATCTCATTTCCTCCGACAGCAAGGCTAAGACAATGTTATCAAAATTCAAGGTAGTTGTATTGCTACCTATTGCAATAACCAGACTATCCCATGAGTCTGGTAGAGAACACAACAAACTGATACACTTATCTTCATCTGAGATTTTAATATCAACAGATGATAGACGACTTACCACAGTATTGAAGGCGTTCAAATGCCCTATCATTGAGTCTCCATCCTTCATCCTTAGGTTATACATATTTTTCCGCAGGAACAATTTATTCACCAGAGACTTAGATTGGTACAAAGTCCCTAGCTTGTCCCACAAGGTCTTCGTCGTAGCTTCCCCAGATACATTCAACAATACTGAATCTGAGACACATAATCGCATTGTGCTCTTTGCCTTTCAATCCAACTTCTTCCAGTCTTCATCTGACATTGTTGTTGGTTTAGTACCCGGATATACCGTGATCCACTGATATTTATCCACCATCATATCCTCCATCTTGAGCTTCCACAACTCAAATCTCTGACCATTAAATTTCTCGATCTCTATCTTCTCGCTACTCGTTGTCTTCTTTCACCGCAAGAATCGATCCCGCAGATCTCCCATTGAACAGGGTCTACCTCAGGCCCAAGCAAAAAACCCCTTAGCAGCAAAGGCGTCCCCTTGAAGCTAAAACTGCTCTGATACCAAATGTAGGTTTTAACCCTATACAGAAATTATCTGCAAACGAATCTTAAAAACTGAAAATAAACAATAGCGAGAGCATAAAACATAAAACAGATAAACACAGAGACTTTCCCCTGGATCCCAAATCGGAACGACCAGCTTGATTTTTCATTATATTCCTTTTAGTGTTATAACACATATATATACATGTCGAAGCATACATAAACCCCAATCGATTAACCTTGGATTAAAACATAACCGTATTTCCCTTGACCAGATCTACAAAATACTAGGGGCCGAAAACCATCGTACCCCAAAACCATGTGCAAACCCATGCACAAAACCATGGGCAGATCCGCCCACCAGAAAATAAGGACCAAAAAAAATTTCGGGGGGGCTACCGCCCCCCCTGTGACCCCCCCACACGTGATTAGTCATGGAAATAATATAACACATACCCAACACACAGAATACTTTTTTTGCACAGTAATATCTTAATCAGCAATGGTAAAGTCTTTAGAAACTTACCCCTAAATCCTTTGAAGAATCTTTGCTCTGCTTCGGAGTAGGAGATGAATTGATCGATGGAAAATTCCGTCACGAATCCTCCTAGCACGTTGTCCACCCAATGATCTATGGTGCGAGTGATGGTGTTATCAGCCTTCTCTAACTACTAGATCAATTCTTGGGTCCATTGTGTGACCTGCTCATCCTTCCAACACTTATGAAATTCAACCAACCTTGTGAGCCACTCCTGGAGTTTGATCGCAATAGTTACGAAGAATATCTCATAGATCTCTATGAAAATATACCTATTTTTCCACTCTTTGGTGGTCAACCTCTTACTATGGTTTTCTTTCACTGCGAATTCCTTAACTTGTCGTTCGAACCATTCATCAATTTCTTTTCTTTCAGGTTTCCAGTACGGCCTTGACATTATTCGATCCCTCTTTAAAAATGATCCCTGTCCCGGCAACAGAACCATTTTTTGGCTCAAGGGGTCCTGACCCAGGTTCGGAGGTTAAGGTTTGCCAACAAACCCCTATACTACTGGCCCTTTAGGCAGTGACCTGCTTGCGCAGGCCAAAGTCTCACTTGAAGTAGTATGGGAGGGTGCTAGAACTAGGTTTCCGCACCCTGGGAGAGGTCAGGTAAGTCAAGCAGAGCTGCGTTCGACTTGATAATTATCAGATCACATATTATAGAACCCAGATCTATTAGTTCCTCCGCATCCACGTGTGGAATATCATGTATGATAGCAACGAACCCCAGATATAGGAAAACAAGGAAATTATCACAACTATTCTTGCACCAAGTCTAATAAATGGATTCAGATCAACGGTCAATGCAGAATAAAAACATAACACCGTTACTTGTGGAGCTCAATATAGAATTATGCATACCATAATAGATCTAGATCATAGTATAAACACTTAACACAAGTATTTGTGTAGCTTAAATCAATGACACAGAGTATACATAAACAGATATCACAGATTCAATAGATTCAGAGATTTCAATAGACTTTCGCATTCATTAATCCTTCAGTTCCTTTTACAATACCCAAAAAACCAAACCTACGCACACAACAATACTGAGGATCTCTGCGCACACAGCCAGCAGGAGTGCTTTCCCCAAAAACCCAAACAGATCTACTAATTCGCAATTCACATCAATCTTAATCCAAAATCTGTCTTACAACTCAAAAAGGTTCAACTGCTTATACTATTTTATCCTACGCATCCAATGGTCCACAAACCATGGTTTGCAAACTCTTGGTCTACCCTTGACCCATTTATAATGCATTAGGGGCTTTGACCCACCCCAAAACCCCTACATTAGAATAAATATAATCAAAAATATACAAAATGGACCAGTTTCGCAGCTCTTGTAGGAGACCCTGTTCCAACACCTTGACCCAATTTTGGTGGCCCTAGGGCTGCCACGTGGTGGCCACTGGCTGGGCCACGTGGCAGCCTATGATTGGCCACACAATTAACCAATCAAAAATTCACCACAAAAACCATTGACAGGTGCCACTTGGCAACAACCGATTCAACAAAGAAATTCCATTGAAAAGTCAACCTACCACTGTGCATGCCGAGTGATTAGTACGAATTGCTGACTAGGTTGTCCTTGCAAATTTTTTAGAAAACATTTTCGTGTTTGACAAACTAGACAAAACACGTTTCTGGTAACATACGGTGTCAGTTTTCCATCAAACGAGTTCCGCCAGATTCAAAACGATGAGATATATGCACTCGTTTAGGTTCCACACAATTCCAACAACTTTCATTTTTTAGCATAATTTTGAGCACCTGATCACTCCTCCCCATTGGAAGCTTTTGGTCCCCAAAATATCACTTTCAATTGTTCAGCAAATGAGGTTACAGTTCCCTCACCTTTCCAATCTCGATCTATTGGCCTTAGAAGGATTTGTGCCTTTGAGCCCCACACGAAGGTAGTCTACACTCCCTCCTTTTGATGTCCTTGTTCTTCTGTCAAAAATGGCGTCTTGTTGAACCTCATCAAGGTATTCTGGAGAAAAATCCTCAATGGAAGGAATCATAATCTATTCTCCCTGATCTTCAATCAAAGGAGGATCATACAACTTTAATTTCTCTACATTAAAAACAAAGTAGATTTTCATGTATGGAGGCAAATCTAGCTTGAAGGAGTTGTCACCAATATTTTCCAAAATTCTGAAAGGACCATAACAGATTGGTTTCAGTCTTTTACCTTCCCCTTGAAGCCTCTCTTTGCTAATGTGAAGCCAAACTTCATCACCAAATTGGAACTTGTGATCTAAATGATGCTTGTCGTGCCTTGCTTTGAACTTGTCTTAGCTCTTTTCAAGCTGATCTTGAAGTGTTTGATGTATCAATTGGATTTGTTATATGAAATTCTTGGCTTTATATATGTCTCTATGGCCATCAATAGCAACATCCTACCCAAAAATTAAATCCAATGGCGATCTACGCAAGTATCCAAGACATGCCTCAAATGGCGATGTTTGTGTAGAGGAGTGTTTTGCACAGTTGTAAGCATGTTGAATGTAGTGCAAGTTTTCATCTCACAACTTAGGATGCTTGTTGCAATATCCTCAAAGAATATGTATGACTATTTAATTGACCACCTCGGTTTGACCATCTATTTTTGGATGAAAGGTTGTACTCTTTGTTAACTTGGTATCCATCAAGTCCCACAAACTTGACCCAAAATTCCCAACAAATCAAGAATCTTGATCACTAACAATGGACGTGGGCAACCCAAAATGAACCGAAACATGTTGAAAGAATAAGTGAGTTGCTTGTTCATTTTTGATTTTATTTTTACATGGAATTAATATACACATATTGAAGAAGCTATCCAAACTACATAAAAATAATCAAGACCTATTTTTGACAATGGAAGACCTCCTACAAATCCATAGAAACACTCTCCCATGGACGTGAAGGTATGGGAAGTGGTGTGTACAATCCCAAATTCCTATTGCTAGGCTTACTGACTCCACACAATGTACAACCTTTAATGAAACATGACGCACTTTAAATAATATGAGGTCAATAACAATACCTTTGAAGATGTGACATTGTTTTTCTTACACTGAAATGTCCAGCAATAACAGAAGTGTGTGATTCCCTTATGACATTCGCTCTCTCCCCCTGTGGAATACAAAGCTTGCCCAAATGATACAACAAGTTATTATCTACATGATAATCCAATTCCTCTACTTGTTTGCCTTGAATCAAGTTTGCATAAACATCTTAAAAGTCATTATCAAATGCATATTTCTCAACATAACTTTCATGCAAAATAGAATTATGCTTGAGTAGAGTAGCTACACTAAAAATATGCCTAGAAAGCATATCAGAAACCTTGTTGTATATACCTCTCTTATACCTGATGACCAAGTGGAATTTTTGTAGGAAACCCATCCATCAAAAATTCCTTGATTTCTACAACTTAGTTTGTGATTGCAAGTATTGAAATGGTTGGTGGTCGGTGTGTATGATAGTTTCATTTCCCACCAAGTAGCGTTTCAACTTTTTCACACTTTGAACCAATGCATAAAGCTCCTTGTCATAAGTAGGATAGTTAATCACTACACCATTGAAAGTTTCTGAATGAAATGAAATGGGCTTGCCATGTTGCATGAGGACTGCGCCCATGGCATAGTCACTTGCATCAGTTTGAAACTCAAAGTGATGTCTCAAGTATACTAGTGCAAGTAATGGGGCTGAACTAATATTCTCTTTCAAAGCATCGAATGATTTTTTTTTCTTTCCTCCCCACTGGAAGACCTTTTTCACACTAGTCAATGCATGCAATGGAGTTGCGATAGAAGAGAAGTTAGCAATAAACTTCCTCCAATATTATGTTTCTCCCAAAAACTTCTTACCTTAGCAACTGTCTTGGGCGTTGTCCAATTCACAATGAGCTCAACCTTAGAGGGGTCTATCTTCAACTGACCTCCTCCAACAATATGCCCCAAGTACACCAAAGGATTTTTACCAAACTCACATCTTGACATCTTAAAAAATAATTGTTATTTCCTTAAGACATCAAGAAATTTTCTTACATGCATGACATGTTCATCAAGTGATTTACTGATAATCAATGTATCATCTAAGTAGACTATGACAATCTCATCAAGAGATGGCATCAACACATCATTCATCACATCCATGAATGTAGCAGGAGCATTACATAAGCCAAAAGGCATAACAAGCCTTTCAAAAAAACCTTGCTTTGTTTTGAATGTTGTCTTCCAAATGTCACCTTCAACACTTCTTATTTGATGGTAGCCACTACTTAAGTCCAACTTAGTAAAATAATTTTCATCTTTCAATTGATCAAGTAAATAATCTATTCTAGGAAATGCATAATGGTTATTTACTGTAAGTTTGTTCAATGCATGAAAATATACACATATGCGTCATGTTCCATCCTTCTTTGGAACACAATAGGTGACTTGCATGGCGAAGTACTTGGTCGGATGATCCCTTTGTCCAAAAACCCTTGAATTTTATTTTTTATTTCAACACTCTCCATCATCGACATCCTATACATGCTAATGTTAGGAAGAGGACAATCTTGTTGCAACTGTATTTCATGCTAGATTCCCCTCTTGGGTGGTAAATTCCCTTTGGTTCTTGAAACATCTCATTATTTTGATTAACCAATTCAATCAAATCATATTTCAACTTTGGATCACAACCTTGGAATGCTTGGTAATCAACATCATTCTTTGGTTTACTCATAAAAAGCACAAAATTCTTGCTTGAATTCACTAGTCTTTTCATTTTTCATGCATTAACTAATGAAAGGTTTAGTTTCTTGCAATGAGCTCTCAAAATATACTCCACACCAACTTTGAACAAGTGGTACTTGTTTTCATGGCAATAGAAGATTTATTTTCTATAATAGAGGTAAGGACTACCCAAAAAAATTCTTGAAATACCAAGCGCTACAACATCTAATTCAACTTCGTCAATGAAGTTTGTTGTGATTGCAAACCTAAGAACAAACTTTATTGTAACCTATAAATTTATGTTCTTGCATATCCAACCCAATGGATATGGTTTGGGATGTGGAATGGTTTCAATATTAAGTTTCTTGACCAAGTCTTCAAATATCAATTTGGCTTGAGACCCACTATCAAATAGTGTGTCAATTTTTTTATGTTTTGAAATAACCCTCACATGAAATAATTCAATCCTTGTTTCTTCATTTGGAGTACTAGTGTGACAATTTGATGAAATAGTGCTAGCAATGGATTATTTTCCTTTCATACCCATGGCTGTAATTTTAGTCTCATCGCCCGAATTGGATCCCAAATCATGTTGAGTGGTTGCAGTTATTTTTTGTTTTCCCTTATTGTTGAATTTCTAGTGGTCCTCATTTCTGGATGAAGCTTCCCACCATTCTCCTCATCGTGACCCTCTTTGGAACAAATTTTTCATGTCATTTTCTCTCCTTCCTTTTTAATAGATGCATTTTTCTTTTCTTTTCCTTTCTCTCCACCTTTCAATGGCTTATTTCTACCCTCTTCTACAATATTTTTCCCTCTTTCCTCAAGTTGAGTGGTATTGCAGAAAAACCTCAAATAAGCTAGTGGGATTGAACATAAGGATAGTATGCCTGATTTAGCTATGTAAACCCCCTATATAATTTATCAATATCTCTTATGATTGCAAATTAACACCTAACATAAGAGCTCTTCTTCTAAATTATTGGGTGTAATCTTACACATTTTTATCTTAATTTTTCTAAAGTTTTTTCAATTCATGATGGATTTTTACATATATGATAGAGGGTAAAAATGTAATTTAATCGCAAAAATTAAATTAAACCAAGAGATTGAGATCTTACCATGTGTTTGCCTTCCTGGACTCAGAGAGGGATCTCTCTATGTTTGTGTTGAGAATGATTTTATCTTTATGCTTATGTTTTCTGATTTCAGGCTAGTTATGAAGTTCTGGTTTGTTTGTTCTGTTTGATTGATTGTTTGATTAATTGATTAAGTGTTTCAGTTAAATAGATAGACTATGAGAAGCATTAATCCATTGGCCTATGGATTCATAAAAGGATTTAATTGTACATCAACTCTACAAGGGTTTTCATAGGGAAAGCTAACTATATCAAGTGGATTTTTTAGTTTAGATGGAATATGAAATGACAACAAGTTGTGAATTCAGTAAAACTAAAGGGAAATTAAGAATCCTTTAACTATACTTCAAACAAGAAAATCCTTTTAATATAATTGTTTGAGAAGAACTAAAGAGCAGGGAAAACCATAGATTCCTTTAGCTAAACTCTACTAAGTAAACTTTAAGAAAACAATCTAGAAATCCTAGAGAGCAGGACACCCCTGAATTCTCTAGTTATTACTTTCAGAAAAAGAAAACATTCAAGATAACAGTTAGTGAAACTAAAGTTCAGGACACACCTAAATTCTTTAATCAAACTTCAAAGAAGGCCTTTGAAATAACATTTCAAGAAAAACCAAAGAGAAGGGCAAGCCATAAATTCATTTGGCCAGACTTTACTAAGTAAACTTCAAGGAAACAAGCTAGGTGGAACTAAAGAGTAGGACACCCCTAAATTCTCTAATCAGACCTTGCAGAAGAAAAAATTAAGATGAAAGAAGAAAATAGATTTAAGGTGCCAAGACAAGATATCTTAATCTAAAATTTATGTTCTTTTATCATAGAAATGATGGACAATATGGAAAACAGAAGAGAAACATTGACAAAGAAAGATAACATCACCATTAACATAGCTCAAGAATCCTGTGAACGTGCTTGTATTATTGATATCCAAAACAGTTACAATACTCCAGTGCAATGATCTCTACAACTCAAAGTCTAATCAAAATCCAACCTAGCAGCCAATCCTCCAATCAAGCAACTAACCAACCAACAAAAATAATTAACAATACATGCAGTATTTATCTGCAATGAGGAGGTGATCCTAATCTATGGTTTCAGGTTGTATTTATTACATAGTAAATGTAATCTTGACCTTTGAGACCATGCAAGGCCGAAGGCAAAATATCACTAACTAACTTGCTGTAATAATAACTTTTAACTTAACTACTGAGCTAACTTTAGGATATTTTTGACTTTTTGGCTTTTTATTAACTTTTACAATAACTTTTGAGCTGCTTAAAAATATCTCTGACTGCTTTATTAACTATAGCTACTTTTGTTTAAATGAAATGAGGCTGTAGGTGGAAAATGTGATTTGCAGAAGTAAAGGCTGAGTGGCCTTATCATTCGAATCTGTCTTCCTTTGCTAATGTACTTCTAATTTGTCATTTAACCTTTGATTTGTCTCATAAAATATGATTAGTTGTCTCTTAACTATGCTTTTATCTCTGATCTCTATTTGACTGTTTTAAGTTAGTGTAAACTCTTACTTAATCATTCTTATCTGTCTTTTGTCTTTAATCTTTGTCTTCTAACCATGTTTTTACCTTTTAACCCTTGATTGATCTCTTATTCCTTTAACCTTTGACTGTCATGGTGAACTCTTCGATTGTGTTCTTTAACTATGTTTTTACTTTTATTTCCTCTTTGCGCAGCCACTGTAAAACTCTTTCATTTCCTTTACTCTGTCCTTCGATGAACACTTGTTGCCTCTGCTTATTTCTCGCGCTCTTAATCCTTGAATGATTTGATCTCTTGGATCATCACCCAGAGAACTTAGTTTGGATATTTTGGGAATTGGAATGCAATTTGATTTATTTCTTTTTCTTATACATCGATCACCTGCACATTAAAAACACTTATAAATAAAAACATGAACTCGCAGGGTGGAAAGCGATGTTGGCCTGTAGGTAGTAGGAGAACTGTGGACAGAGTCTGGAAAAATGAAGGTTTTCAGTCTTTTGTGTGTGGCTATGGCTTATCAGGCTTTCAGAAGTGTTGCAGAGACTTTATATGGTGGATCGGGGCTTATCGCTTTAACACAGGGCTTAAAAACATGTTTTGAACGGGTCAATGATTTCAGGCTTATGGCATGGGGGCGGTAAGCAGCTTTCGCATGGGGTAATAGTGGTAGGGTGGTTTTATCTGTGGGGATGCGATAGCATGGAGGGAATGACGCGTGGAGGGGAGGACAAGTGGTAATACCACCCATTTTTCAAGGTCGAGGGTTGTTTAAACAACAGGCCTTTAGGTTTGCGATAGAGGATTGGGGCCGTCGGATCGGAGGGTGGAGATGTGAAGGTGGTTGGGTTTAAATGAGTTGATGACTTTAGATAAGATGTGGGGCTCGGAAGTATAATGGAGTGGTGGTTTAAAACAATGCGAGGCCCGCGGTTATATGGCCGCGGAGGTTTAGGTTTAGAGCAGGGGTTAAGGTTATTAAAGCACGGGTTTTAATATAAAAAGGAGGCATGGTTTAATATAAAAGGGGTTGTGTAGTTTTTCAAATAAAAAATAGTTTTATTTAAAAAAGAGTGGGACCTGAATGAAAATAAATTTTTAGTTTAAAACAATGTAAAAATGGGTTTTTACATTGTTTTAATGGAAGAAGGGGAAATGGATGAAGAGGAGGGTTTTTGTGGGGTTTTAGGTAGGGGAAAAGGGAAAAAATGAGGGATCAGGGTAAAACATGAGTTTTTTTAGAGCATGAGGGTATTGAAAGAGGAAAATTTTGAGATAGTGGATAGGTGAAATGAAAATAATGAAGGCAGTGAGATTTATGAAAATAGAATGATATTCATAGAATGTTACTTTCAGTAGATTGTAGAAAATCCATAGTATATAGTGATAATGTGAATACAGGAGGATAAAAGTGCCTCCAGCTGGGGAGGACAGCTCCTTTAGGAGGTTTTAAAAACCTCTGAGTTTAGATCTCTGGATTTTGTAGATCAGTGCCTTATGTACTTGGCTTATTTTCAAATTTTCTAATGCTGGTCTGCTACAACCTTTTGTAACTGTGATCTTTAGAATTTAAAACATTATGCTTCCTGAAAATCAATTCTTCCTACCCATCATTCTATTCTAACATTTTTTCGTCATTCAGGGTGCATTTAGACTGTCAAACCTTGACATCATTTTTCTTTTGAAAGCAAAACTATCCATTTATACCCTTATATCTTCCAAGAGCTCAGATTAGACTGATGAGATCCTTTATTTCTTTACCTAACTACTTATCTGTCAAGATTAAACAATTTGACAGATTTTCATTTACCCTCAAAGATTTGGCATTTATGGTAGGAAATTACCATTTTTTGGATGTCTTGGAAGAGGGTAGGCCAATAGTAACCAGCCCTAAGGATTTTATTGACAGTGGTTTTCCAATAGAGGTGGTCTCCACATTCTCTTTCATGCAATTCATGCATAATCCTATCAGCATCTTCTTCAAGAAAACATTTAAGCAATATACCACCAGAATTTTTCCAATATAAAACTTTGTCTAGAATGCAGAAATTCACAGCTTTTAACTTCAAGAATCTGGCCTTTGTCTTGGACAAACTAGGAGGAACATTTATATTAAAAATCACATATAATATATCACTATACCAAGATGAGTTCAGAAATGCTTCCTCAATAGGTGGAGTCGCCAGCTTTTCTTGTTCATCCAATGAGTGAATCATATTGATGTCCAGTACTTGATAATTTATTTCAACCATGAGTTTAGCCAGTCCTTGTCCCTTGATTAGCTTGGTGGGCTTGATTTCCAGGTCATATTCTAAGATAACAGCAATCTACTTACCTCTTTTTCCATCAGGATCTTGTGTCAAGTTGTCTTTAACCATAGTGCGAGGCACAAATGCAATGATGTGTGAGTGAAGAATGTAGACTCTGAAATATTTTAGTGCTTTTATTAAGGAAAAAGCATGCTTTTCCATGATATTGTGTTTCAGATGTGCTTCTCTTAATGCTTGGCTAAAGAATGCTACAGTCTGCTCTTATCCTTCTATATTTTCTTGTAATAAGACAACAACAACTCTGTGTTCTAATGCAAAGGAGAAAATGAAGAAATATTCGATGAAGTCAGGGCTGATCAGAACTGGTGTTCGTGTAAGAGCTTTCTTTACCAAGTCAAAAGATTGCTTTTCTTCTATGGTCCATTTGAATCATGTTTCTCTTTTCAACATGTTGGTAATGTTTCTTAGGAGTTTTGCAAGGTTTTGTATGAACCTTCTTAAGAAATTTATCTTTCCAATAAAAGACTGTAGTTCTTTAATGTTTCTTGGGTGACTGATTTGCAATATCCCCTCAATCCTTTTTGGGTCAATCTTGATCCCTTCTTCAGATATGATGTGGCCTAAAAGCTTCCCTTCTTGAAGGCCAAACAAATTTTTCTTGGGATTTAAAGAAAAACCATACTTCTTGCACTTTTCAAAGACCTTTCTTAAGTGAGCTAGGTGCTCTTCATCATTTTTTTAGTATACTGTGATGTCATCAAGATATATCACAATGAAGTAACCTATTTCTTCTGAGAAATCAATATCCATTTCTCTTTGGAAAGTAGCTCCAACATTCATTAACCCAAAAGACATTTTAACATACATGAAGGTGCCCCAAGGTGTGGTGAAAGTTGTCTTGTGTTGATCATCTGGATGTACCAGCACCTGATTATACCCTAAAAATCCATCAAGCGGAGATATTATTTTGGAGCCCACTACCCTTTGCAGTATGTGATCCGTTTTTGGTAAAGGGTAGTTGTCCTTTAGGGAGGCTTTGTTTAAATTTCTGAAGTCTATACATAGCCTAATTTCCCCTGTCTTTTTCCTCACTGATACCATATTTGAAACCCATTCTGAGTATCTGATTGGGACTTTTATTCCAACATCGTACATTTTCTTTATTTCTCTCTCAACCAGTGGCAGTTGGACAGGGTTTATTCTGTGCAATTTCTATTTAAAGGGCTTATGGTTTTGTTTGAGGGGGATCTTGTGCTAAATGACCTATTTATCATAGGACTTCAAGTCTTCATAGCTCCAAGAAAAAACATCTATGAATTATTTGAACAACTCAATGTATTTATGTTTTATAGGTGTTGGTAGTGTCTTTGACAGTTTTATCATTTTGGGTTCTTGTTTATTGCCTGTATTGTACTTTTCTACATTTTCCTCAGTGGATTCCATCTTTGGCTTCTTAGAAACATCATTAAAATCAAACAGTTCCTCAAGAGGGACTAGTCCTTTTGGCAAGGTGTTATCTCTGAACTGTAGCACTTTAAAGTCTTAATTTTTGTGGGTCTACACACAACTCTGTCTTATGTGGGTCATATTTTATTAACAGATTTATATCAACATTATCTAGAGGCTCTTCTCTGTAATTTTGTTCCTTAGCAAAGCAGTCTTCCTCATGATATGAGTTTGAATCTGGCATTTCAAACTCATTTATGGATTGCAAGAAATATTCAATATGTTTTTCACCTTAAAAAAATTGCTAATATTTTATATTATCAGGGACGGTTGGTCTGTATTTGACTTGTACTATATATTGCTTGTTATGATAAATTTTTTGACAAGTACTGGCTACAAAGGCTAGACCGTTGGCAAGGTTATTTTGATTTCTTGGGACAAAGGCAAGTTCATATTCTTTGAATTTTTTTAGGAGGTCAAGGGCATCATTCCTATATGCCCTTAATCTATGATGCTTAGCTGACTATTCTCCCTTAATCTGTCTAATGACTAGCTCAGAATCCCCATGGACAGAAATCCTTTTGGCTCCTAATTTCTTGAGTAGTTGTACCCCTAGGAAGAGTGCCTCATATTATACTATGTTATTTGTACGTTTGATTGTTCAATCAGTTTTTTAATCATAGGAAGTTATTTAACGAAATAACCCATATTAAATTGGTGATTTCCTAAGAGACTTTATGTAACTTGGAGAGTCATTATTGACATGGAGCAATAAGAATTCCAATCCTTTGTCCGAATGGAAGTTTCCTTGACACAATGCGAGGGTTTTACCATGTAAATTATTTGTCTCTTGTTATGCTTTCAATTTCTATATTTTGTCCATTTCTTTCTTATTTGAATGTTAACGAGCTCAAATACCTACAACTGGTATCAAAGTTCATTTTTTTAAAACTATGTGCACCTAGAGAGTCGTTGTTTTGAACAATCGGGCAAATATTTTTACGACAACAAAGAATAAAGGAGTCGCCTTCCGCCTTCTGTTGTTTGTTTTTCAAGAAGAATCCCATCGATCGATTAGAGAGCCGCTAATAAGAAGTCAAGAAGGTAAATCAATGAGGTTTCTAAACACCTAAAATCCATCAAGAAGAGTGCAGACTTCTGACTGTGTTTTTTTGTTTTGTTGAGCCAACGAGAAGTTGACCCTGTCCAGTGTTGAGAAAGCCGCAATAGAGCCGTCGGACCAAGAGCAGGGCTGCCAATTGTTTACAGAGCCTCTGGTCAAAGAGTAGAGCCGTTGATCGTTTGTTGAGCCACCAACCAAGAGAAGAGTCGTCAGTCAATTGTTGAGCAGTCGTCTGAATAGTCGGGCAAAGAGTGACGAGCCATCACAAAAATTCATTGAAGTCAATGAAAGTAAGCCTTGTCAGAAAAACTTGTTGTCGTTGTTTTTTCTGTGCTCATTCAAATCTAGTTGTCACACCTAGAAAAGGGGTTGAAGAATAAGTGGACTATGCAAAATCATTTTTTGGCTAAAAATGATGGAAGATATACCAATTGAGAGCCTCATAGTCATTGTTTACAGAGCCGTTGTTTCGGGAGATCCATCAAATATATGCAGAGCTGTTGAGAAAAACATCAGAGGAGCTAGAAGCAACTCAAGTAATTTCTTTCTAAATAAATTAATATTTTATAAATATTATAAGTGAACAAGAAAACAAGTAGGGTTATTAGAAATTGTTTGAAGGGTTACTGAAAATTGTTTGAAGATTTTTTTGTAGAAGGATTTGTTTGGTTTGATTTTTCCAAAGAGAGTGGGTTTATTAAATCATATTTGATTACCCTAAAAAAGATAATCATATTTTTTCTAAGAAAGAAACACTTGATTAAAATTTAAAGTAGACAAGAAAGGATAAACCCTAGTTGAAAGCAGAAAGGAAACCCTAGTAGAAATTTTTTCTGAAAGAGGTCGTGTAGGAAGAAATTGCTAAAATGACTAATGCTAAGATTGAGGTGGATAATTTCACCGGTAAGAACAATTTTGCATTGTGGAAACTGAAGGTATGGGATTTATTGGTGCAACAAGGGTTGTACAAAGCATTAGATGGGGTTAAAAAGAAACCTGCTGGCATGACATATTTGGATTGGGAGGACTTGGATGCTCAAGCTCTCAATACCATTACGTTGTGTCTGGTAGATGAAGTTCTCTTCATCCTTGTTGAAGAAACCTCATCAACAAGTTTGTGGGTAAACTTGGAAACACTGTATATGACCAAATATTTAACCAACAACATTTATTTAAAGAGGCAGTTGTATAGCCTCCGGATGGAGGGTACTAAAATAAAAATAAAAACACTTAAAATGCATTTAATATACTTATTTTTAAGTTGTAAGATATGAATGTAAAGTTTGAAGAAGAAGATAAAGCTATTACCTTGTTATGTTCCTTGCTCGAGTCTTGGGATCACTTTGAGACTTCTATCAATTTGAACACAACCGAATCTTTGGAATTTAACCAAATATTTGGAATTTGATTTTGTTGTGGGAGTTTTGTTATCTGAAGAAGTGCAGAGGAATTCTAGCATTGAAACATCCACACCAGAAGCCATGGTAGCTAGAGGCTAGTCCAAGGAAAGAGAAGAGAAAGCAAGAAGTTCTTCCATATCAAAATCAAAAGGAAAGAAGTGTAAACTCAAATGCGGGTATTGCAACAAAACATGGCATCTCAAGAAAGACATTTGGAAAAGAAAGGAGTCCATTGAAAACTCAAAGAAGGAAACAAATCAAGTTGATTCAGGTATGATTGATGAAGTTCTATCTGCCGAATTAGGTATGGTAGATGAAACTTTACTTGTTTGCAATGTTTCTCAAAATTATGAAAATTGATTGTTAGATCATCACATGAGTCCACACAAAAATTGGTTTCACTTCATATCAAGCTGTGAATGGTAGTTCTATGTTTATGGCTAATAATGTACCTTGTCAAACTGTTTGGATGGGAAATATCATAATTAAAATGTATGATGATACAATTAGACTATTGATTGATGTTAGATAAGACATGTACCTGAGTTGTGAAAGAATTTGATTTCTTTGGGAGTATTGGACTTGGAAGGTTACACGTTTATAGGTCAAATGGAGTGCTGAAAGTTTCAAAGGGCACTCTAGTTGTTATGAAGGTAGAGAAGATTAGAAACATTTACAGAATTAAAGGAAGTACCCAGGTCACTGAAGCAACGATTGTATTTTAGAAGGCAAAAGAAGATACTCGCCTATGGCATCAAGGACTGAGTCACATGAGCGAGAAGGGCCTTATGGTACTGATGAATCACAAATTGCTTCCTAATTTTAAATCCTTGAGTTTGGATTTTTGCAAACATTATGTATATGGAAAACAATGTAAACAAAAATTTAAAACTGGAAGTCATAATAGTAAAGGAATTTGGACTACATATATTTTGATCTTTGGGTACCATCTCCTACTATATATTATGGAGGTGCACTATACTTCTTAACATTTATTGATGATTACTCCAGGAAATTTTGGGTCTATATTTTGAAAAGAAAAGTTAATGTATTTAATGTTTTAAAAATATTTAAATCTATGGTGGAAAATAAAACAGACAAATCAATTAAATGTTTAAGAATTGAAAATGGCAGTGAATTTACCTCCTTAGAATTTAAATAATATTGCAAGGATGAAGGGATTGTTAGACATAAAATATTTTTCTATACTCCTCAACAAAATGGCGTTGTTGAACGTATGAATCAGACTCTTATGGAAAGAGCCAGAAGCATGATCAACATGGTAACCTACATAAGGAGTTGTGGGTAGAAGCAGTATCTACTGCTTGTTATTTGGTAAATAGATCACCTTCAGTTGCCATTAATTGTAAAATACCTGAAGAAGTTTGGTTGGGTCAGTCTTGTGATTATTCACATTTAGGAATTTTTGGTTGTGATTCATATGCTCTTACTCCAAAGAATCAACGTTCAAAGTTACACCCAAAAGAAAAATGTTATATCTTTGTTGGGTATGACTATGTGGTGAAAGGATATAGGTTGTGGGATCCTTCTTCACATAATATGATCATTAGTAGAGATGTAACATTTGATGAATATTCTCTTCTAAAATCAGATGTTGAAGAAGTTGAACATGAACAAGTATCTCTGAATCAACAAATTTAGTTGGAGACTAAACCTTTTTTGGAAAGTCGAAAGGAAGGAGAGACTTCTAAAGAAAAAGGTGAAGAATATGCAAAGGAAACCGTAAAATTTAAAGAACCAGTTCAACAACAATCACTCTAAGGAGGTCTATAAGGGAAATAACACCCAAAAGGTATGAAGATTCTACTTCATCTATTGCATTGATTACTGAAGATGAGGAGCATTCTTGTTATCAAGAAGGAATGGATGATGCGGATAGCGAAAATTAGAAAAAGGCTATGGACGAAGAATTGGATTCCTTAGCCAAGAACAAAACCCGAGATCTTGTAGAACTTCCTGAAGGGAGAAGTGTTTTCAGATGCAAATGCATCTTCAAATTGAAGTGAAACTTTGATGGAGGTATCGAAAGGTATAAGGCGAGACCAATAGCAAAAGGGTATTCTCAGGGTGAAGGTATTAAATTTCATGGAAAACAAAGTTACCGATCAGACAAAAACTATTAACTCAAAACGAGAACTCTAGCAAAAAAAACGCAAAAAACATGAAAACGAATAGTGTTGATTCTGTATCGCCATTTTTTTGTTTTTATTTTAGATAAATGTATTTCGGATTAATCACAACATTAAGATTTGGTCGACGTTTCAAACCATCTAATGTGGTTCATCCTCGGGACAAGGTGAAAAAAGATGATTGATCTTAATGAATATATAGTGAAGATGCATCATTGCCCAGAGATAGCCATTGAAAACTAGTTGTTAAAAACTAGTCATTGAAACATAGTTGTTGATCTTAATGATGTGATTAATCCGAAAGACATTTATCTAAATTATGGATCACAAAAGCCTTAGATCTAACATTTTTTTTTAAATAATTTATTTATTTATTTATTTTTATTCAGGGTAATTTTTCAACATTTTTAAAAATGATAGTAAAATCTAATAAAAGTCATTTTTTTGGGTGAAAAAAACACCCTGAAAACGAAAAGTGTTGATACTGGAATAACACCTTTTTTTCGTTGTAATTTTTCAACATTTTCCCCTCGACCAACCTCCTTGACTTGTTCAGTCAACAAAACTACAGTGACCTCGAAACGCTTATTTATCTCCTTTTTATCACAAAAATAAATTTTTAAATAATCTCAATTAAAGACTTCTTTCATAAGGTCCAATAGACCATATCAGTCTTAGTGGACGTTAATTATCATCATCATCAACAAAGGAATTAAAGATAAAATATCATGACTCCGAAAAGCCTTAAAATTCTAACAATTTTCAGGAATGACGTTAAAGATAAAATATCATGTCTCTAAAAAACCTTAATATTTCAACAATTTTCAGCCATGACGTTAAAAATAAAATACTTATAACTATTTTCAACTATAGCATTTAAGATAAATATCGTGACTTAGAAAAACCTTAAATTTTTGACAAATCTTCAACCATAGAATTAAAACCAAATATCATGACTACAAAAAACCTTATGTTTTCAATAGATTTCAGTCATGACATTATGGAAAAATTATGACAAAAAAAAACCTTTAAAAATGAACACTTGAATGAAAGAGTCATTATAGCAAGATTTTTTTTTTAAATGCTAGAAGTATAGTTATTTTAAAATCTTAGCCTAAAACAACTTGACACATTGTAACAAAAATTTAAAAATCAACCATCAAATTGACATGCATTGTAGGCAAACTCGACCTATTACAATGAAATCTTAAAAATAAACCATTAAATTTCCACACTATGGGGACAGACTTGATTCATTATACAAAAACTTAAAGATCAACTATTAAATTGACAAATAATGAGGTCAGGTTGCTAGTTTAGAATCGACACAAACCTTGAAAAAAAAAACAAAAAAAAAACAAAACAATAAATAAATATTTAAAATACAAAACAAAACAAAAATTAAAAGACTAAAAAAATTATATAAAAAAAAATGAAAAAAATGAATATTAAAATATAAAAAATAATTAAAAAGATAAAAAATGAGAAATATATACAAAATATCTTCTCGATAAATCATAAAGTAACTTACTCGTTTCGAATCACTTACTATCGTTCATCATCAAGAAAAAAACACACAAAAAACCAAGCATAAAAATTAGGAATTTGGCTTCTATGATCCATAAAATGTGTATAAAATTTTTCGGTGAAAATCACATGTAAGTAAATTTTGTGACGTGTTACGAACCAGCCTGTGTGGTTCATCATTAGGACAAGATGATGATGAATCACACTGGTTGGTTTAAAACACGTCTCAAAATTTGCTTACATGTGATTTTCACCGAAAGATTTTATAAGCATAAAAATTGTTTAAAAAAACAAAATTAACCTACAAAAGATACAAATATATATATATATATATATATATATATATATATATATATATATATATATATATATATATATATAGAAAACTTAATTTAAAGAAAAAAAAATATCACTAATAAAAACAAATTGGAAATTAAAATAAAAATAAAAATAAAAACAAAAAGAATTAAATACAATTTAAAAATAAATAAATTAAAAGAAAAATATTTAAATCATAAAATTGAAATTGAAATAAATTTAAAAATATATTTTGAAAAATGTTTAAAAAAACACATTAAAAAAATTTAAAATAAAATAAAACAAAAAATAAAAATATATTTTGAAAAATGTTTAAAAAAACACATTAAAAAAATTTAAAATAAAATAAAACAAAAAATAAAATTATTATAACAAAATAAAAAATAGTTGAAAAAATTTAAATGATATAAATTTAAAAAATCATTAATATACATTAAAAAAAAATATTATAAAAAAATTAAAATAAAAAACAATAAAACATAAATTAAATTAATTGTTTATATGTGTGTGTGTTGGCTGTCCGCCCTTTCATGGTCGAGGGCTTGAGGATCGCCTCATAACTGGCGGAGCGGGCTAGCATACCCCTTTGTTGGCCTTGAGATGACCCTCATACCACTGTTTGACTGCCTCATGGCTCGCAGAGCAGGCTTGCAGGGCCCTCCACCAGCCTTGAGATCTCCCTCATACCTCTGTTTGGTCGAGGGCTGGCGGAGAGTCGCAATTTAAAAAATAAATTAATTAGAAAAACAATTATATATATATATATATATATATATATATATATATATATATATATATATATATATATAGTTTTAAAGTTTTTTTTTCATTTTTTTTTTTTTTATGTAGTCCACGGGGTCTTGGATAGACAGTGATTAGGTGTTTGTTAAGACACTCCTTGATGTGAAGTCACCAGTTCAATTCCCCGCTCCGATCAAGGTGTTATCTTGGACACAATGAAGATGTAGTTCTACCATGCTTACAAAAAAAAAGAATCTTTTTTAATGTGTGTTTTTTTCAAAAGATCTTTTGTTATTTTTTTGTTTTAATGTTTTATTTTATTATTTCCATTAAAAAAATATGTTTTTATTATTTTTTATGTTTTTTTTTTAATCTTAACGAATTTGATTTATCTATTTATTTAAATTTTACTGTTTTTTTTTTTTAATTCTATGCTTTATTTTTTTTTTTATTTTTTTTTGTTATTTTTACTTAAAAATTTATCTTAATCATTTTATTTGGAAAAAAAAAAACATATGTTATATTTTCAACATTTTTTATTCAATTTTTGGACAAAAATATTTTATTTAACATGTAATTTTTAGCGAAAAGGTAGTGAAAACATATTTTTTAAATTATATCTATATGCAAAATATGTATTTTTTATCGAGTTTAAAATTATTATTTTTTAGTAACAATTATTTTTTGTGTATTGAAGTATTAATTAATGTTATATAAATTTATAAAAAAAATCCCAACCTTAAAATATTAATGTTATTAATTTTTATAAACTTTGCAAAATAAAAATAAAAATTTCATTATAAAAAAAAACATTGCAAACAAAAACACAAAAACATATTTGGAAAACCCTTAAAAAAACATCTTAGAATGAAAAACAAGAAAAATAATAAGACAATTTGAAAAATGGTTAAATAATAAACATTTAAAAAAATTAACCACACTTAATTCATTAGAAAATTTAAAGTGTCAAAAATAAGCCCTCTAAAAAACTGGGTTGATGTTGTATCAACATTTTTCAAAATCAACATGAAAATCACTAACATTTAAAAACGAAAAATTTAAAGTGTCAAAAATATGCTTCTAAAAAAAGGGTGTATTCTGAATCAACATTTTTTAAAATCAAATGATTTTTTTACTACCTCAAAAAAACGGGTAATCGATAAAGTTTTCGTTTGATCGGTAACTATGTTGAGATCTTTTCACCAGTCATAAAACTTGTTTCTATTCGAACTGTGTAGCTCTAACTACATTACTTGACCTTTAGTTAGAAAAATTAGATGTTAAAACAACTTTTCTTCATAGCATTAAAACTGGCAACTAGGGCCAAATTCCAGTTTAGACAACTCATTTGATGGAGATGATTATTCCATTGAATAATTCTTTTCAAGAGGACCAGAATCAATTTAAATATCATCAAATTTAGATAAGGAAAAATATGTTTTCGAGGTTAAGCCCACACATCATGTCAAGGTCAACCACATCATCTTGTAGGCTCATCAGCCCAATGGACATGTCACTTCACCCTCAACGACTTGTATAAATATAAGTGACCTCAAAAATCATTTGGCATCTCATTCACTCACACATTTTTCTCTCTCCTCGTCTAATTGGTTCGTACAACTATTCAGTAGCTCTTCATCTCACACGTGTGGTTGGAAAGGAGGACTGATTTCTAGGCAGATCATAAGACCAGAATTTGAGAGTTGTTGCAAGGTTTGACTAGTGTTGACCAGGCACTTTGACTCATCCTTTGACTGCGATTTTTGTGGGAAAATTCCATTTTTTGCAGCCCAACTGTTTGGCACAAAAATCGAGAATTTGTGGGTATTTTGACTTGTGTTGACTACTTGTCTGTTTGACTGCAGAGTTGACATCAAATTGACCGATTTTGACTGTCGGTTGGATGATTTTTTTGGGCTGACTTTCACTAGCAAAAGAGGCCGACTTTCTCTCTCCTTCGACTAAACTATTTTGGAGAAGTTTGACCAGAATTTGACTGTTGTTGACCAAGGACAGAATTGCAGGACTGTTTTGGACAATGATTTGGCAACTCAATTTTGGATTTTCCTTTTTGTACTCTCACTCTCTGCTGAACATTTGATAAAATAATAAGAAGAATTGGTCAAGGAGTTTCTCCCACCTTGGGGTTTTTCCCTGACATCCGCCAAATCTGGTGTTATCTTGTCTTGGCTTGTCTTCTGCATTTTATGTTATGTTCTATCTACAATTATTGTCAATGTGATTTATGGTTAATGTGATTTCTATTGGAAACTAAACTGGAAATTGTCATTGGGCTGCTAAAAGGACATTGAAGTAATTGTGTTGAGCATAGAACATACCATTGTTAACTAAAATTAACATGGTTTTAGGGCCCAGGTGAAGACATAGCCAAAGCAAGTGAGAGAGAAGAAATCACTAAGAGAGATTTGTTGGAAAAGACTATTGGACAAGTCTCCATGGCATATACATCTTACTTCCAGACTAAGGACAAGCTCAATGACAAATTTGACTAGCATGCATGGAAAATGACTTTGGACTTGACTTTGGAAGAGCATGATGCAATGGACTATGTGCAGGGAAAAAGCAGTGGAACCTCCTTCAAATGCACCAACTGCTGCTAAGACAAAGTATAAGAAAGGTGAGGTCAAAGCTAAGAAAATTATCATTGGCTACATTCAAAAACATTTTGTTGCCTATATTTCTGATTTGGAAACATCTGAGGAGATGTATGATAGGCTGGTTGGGATGTTCAAAGTGAGTAATGCACATCATATCCTCTTTCTCAAGAACAAGTTGAAGGATATCAAGATGAACAAAGGGGAGTCTATCCAATCTTACTTCGTGATAATAACACAAATCAAGAATGATCTACTATCTATTGGAGAAGTTTTTGCTGACAGGGAACTCACTCCCATTGCAAATGGAGGTCTTACAAGACCTTGGAATGTATTTGTCACCACTATTCTCAATAATGATTGAATACCTAGTTTCGATGAGTTATTGGCTAGATCCACTCAAGAAGAAACAAGGATGATAGAGGGAGACAATCCCACAAATGGAAATGAACCTACTGTTTTCTCCGCTCATTCAAAGAGGAAAATTAATGTTGGTCCAAGGAGTTAGGGTCAAGGGTTCAAGAAGGGATACTAAGAAGGTAGAAAAGGAAGGTTCTACAATTGCAACAAGTTCGACCACTACGCTAGAGAGTGTCCTCACAAGAAGAATAATCTAAGGGACGAGAAATAAAACAACAACAACAATTTCAAAGGCAATGGCAATCAAAGGAACAACAGGTTCACCAACAAAGGAAAGAGGAATGCTCCCGTTGCTCGAAATGGAAATGGTCGACCTCCCAAAAGGACTAGAAATGCTAGGTATGATGAAAGTAATGTTGTATAAAAACAAGATGAGTTTTATCTTATTTCCGCTCTATCTACTGCCTCTCCTCCGGACACATTGGATCTTTGGTTGATTTATAGTGGAACCTCTAGGAACTTCACTGGGTATAAGGAGGCCCTCTTAAATTTGGTTGAAAATAAGGGTAATCTAGAGATCATACTTGGAGATAATGCCACCTACCCCGTGAAAGGGATATATACTATCACTCTGCACTTGAATCAAGGTCAAACTATTCATCTACAAGAAGTATTATATGTGCATGATTTGAAGAACTTGGTGTCTATTTATGCGATGGAACATAAAGGCTTCAAGGTAGCATTCATTCATGGAAAGGTACGTATTTTGTAAAGAAACCCTAAAGATGCATTTACTCTTGGATTTAGGGTTGATGGTCTCTATCATGTTGGAGGAAGTCCTTTGGGAGCTTTGGCAAGCGATACTTCACTTCAATTTAAGCTATGGCACCGAACATTTTACCATTTACATTACAAAGCCTTACATGTGGTAAGGAAGATGGTCATAGGTATGCCCTAGTTCAACATGAATCATGACGGTGTTTTTCAGGGTGATGCAGCTGAGTAATTTACAAAGGAACCATTCCCTTCTAGTGAAATCAAGATAACTGATATTCTTCAATTGGTCCATTTCAATCTGTCTAGTATGTTGCCCATAACATCATTGGGAGGATACTTATATTATGCAATCTTTGTGGATGGCTACTTTCGTAAAACATGGATCTATTTCTTGAAGAGGAAATATTAAGTGTTCAAATGGTTCCATTCCTTCAAAGCATTGGTGGCAAATCAAACAGGGAAGAGGTTAGAGATATTGAGGACCAACAATGGAACCGAATATGAATCAAATGAATTCAATGAATTTTGCAGAGATGCTAGCATTAAGAGGGAGACAATTTTCCCATACACTCTTGAGCAGAATGGCATTTTTGAAAGGAATAATTGAACAACCATGGAAGCCACCTGTGCGATGTTCCATGATCAAGGCCTACCAAAGTTCTTATGGGGAGAAGCTGACAACACTACTGTGTATGTTCAAAATAGAAGCTTGCATCAAGCTTTGGATTTCAAGACACTCGAGGAATTTTTCACTGATAAGAAACCTGGCATTTCTCATTTTATAATTTTTTGTTGTCTTATATATTTTCATGTTCCTAAAGAGAAAAGAAACAAGTTGGAAGCATATGGGAAGAAATGTATATTCATTGGCTACAGTGAAAATTCAAAAGCATATAGGATCTATGTACCTGTGGAAGTAAGATGTGATGTCACCTTTGATCAAGATACTACCCTTGGGAAAGCCAAATATCTCTCCATCCCAAGGAAGGATAATGATGATGTTGCGAAAAACATGATGAACCTATGACAGATGATCCTATGCTCGATGTTGAAAGCCCGATGGATCGTATTGATCCACCTCCTAGTGATCCCTTTACCTCAAGGAAACGTCTACTATGGCTTAAAGATAATCTTGAAGATGCCTAAAGGCATATTGCTTCGAGAGGGATATTTTGTGAAAGTAAGAAGCAGAACATGTATCAAGGATATTTGGCTACTATGAGTACTATTGTTCAAGCTTAACCATGCACGTTCGAAGAATTCGTAACGCACCAACTATGGAAGGATGCGATGAATGAGGAGTTTTAGTCAATCATGAAGAATGATTTCTGGGACGTGGTGCTTAGACCCAAGGACAATTCTATGGTCCCTTCTAAATGGATTTACAAAATTAAACATGGTGTTGATGGGAGTGCTAAAAAATATAAGGGCAGGTTTGTTGCTCGAAGCTTCTCTCAAAAGGAAGGAATGGACTATGACGTGATATACCACTATTCGATCTATTATTTCTCTCACTACCACTCAAAGATGGAACCTACATCAAATGGACGCTAATATTACTTAATTTCATGGCTGATTTAAGGAGGAAGTCTACTTGGAACAACCTCAGAGATTCAAAGTACAAATTCGAAGGACACATGTATGCAGAATTAAGAAAGCCCTCTATGGGTTGAAGCAAGCCCCGGGGGCTTGGTACGAGAGGATTAACAGTTATCTTATGAATTTGGGATTTATGAGGAGCTATGTTGATCCAAACCTATACTTCAAGATTGAAAAGGACATGCCTCACATTTTGATCCTTTATGGTGATGATATCTTTCTGACTGGTGTAGACCCTCTCATTTATCAATGCAAGAGGGGGTTGACTTCTGAGTTTGAGATGAAGGACCTAGGACTGGTGCACTACTTCCTAGGCCTAGAGGTCTAGCAAAATCCAGGTGAGATTTTCCTTTCTCAAGGAAAATACATTGTGATGTTGCTAGAGAGATGTGGGATGGTCGATTATAAGTTTGTTTCTACTTCGATGGAACTCAACTTCAAGAAACTATGTGGAAGTGTTGTTGGGCTCGAATTGGAAAACCCTTTTAAATATAGAGAACTTGTGGAGGCCCTGGTGTTATTAGTAAACTCCTAACCAGACATATTATTTGTTGTGAATACGTTGGGTCAATTTATGGTTGAGCGTCATCACATACATTGGGTTGCTGCTAGGAATCTCTTGAGATATCTTCATGGGACAATCAACTATGGGCTGAGATACACTGTCAGGAATTTGAGGCTACATGGATACACTGATGCTGACTGGGCTGGTAGTGTGGTGGATAGAAAGAGAGTTTCGGGATGTTGCTTCTCATTGGGATCTGCTTTGATTTCTTGGATGAGTAGGAAGCATAAATCAACGTTTCTATGTTGATTTGTGTAGCTTGGGAGGTACTCCAAGCCCTAGGGTTCAGGGTTTGGAGGGTAAAGCACCACAAGAGCTACTTGTGGGCTTGGAACCCAAGTATCGGCTTTTGCACCCATTGATGTTTCGGCCAAAACCATGATGATTTTTCAACATGTGATGGATGAGGATGATAGTGCTCAGCGAGACAATTCTAACGCAACGGGAATTATCCGATTCCGATTTGTCATTAAGGAGAAATGAATTTTTGAAGTGGACAAGTAATTATTGGTTTTCAAGTCATGTTGGCTTGATGTAAAAATAATCCAATAGATGTGTCTCTTCATATATTCGTTGGAGCCCCTTTATTGGCTATAAATAAAGGGTGATTTGTGTTTTTTTAGGCATCCAAAGTTGTGCAACAAACACAATGAAAGGGTTCATATTTCTCTGCCTAGCTGAAACAAGGGAAGAAGAGAAAAACAAAGAGTTAGGAGGCTATTTCAGGAGGCAAAGGGATTGTTTTAGGGTTTTTGGGTGGAGGAATAGCCCTTAGAAGGGTTTTCGCAGTAAAGGGACAACTTGTTGTAGCAATCCGCAATGGATAAGAGGAGTTCGAAGGGTGGAATGGGGTTGGAACAACCTGACATTGCAACCAAGGCTTTCATACCCTCTTAGAAAGGCAACCGCAGTTGTGGAGGGCTATTATGGCCACATTTTGAAGGTTGTTAGGGTTGTTGTTAGAGTGCCCTAACCAGTCCATCAATGCAGCAAATAGAGAGCCCTAAAACAGTGAACTGATGTATGCTTTTTGGAGCGACAGTCGATGTTTGTTGGGTCAAAGAAGTTGACCAAAATTGGATCATACTTGTGTAGCTTGTTGGTGCCGTGTGGAGGATCTTTCTTGGTGGCGAATAGTCTTCTTAGGAGCATAATCGACAGTGTATTATTGGGTACAATTGATCTGATGAAGGGCAGTGTGTTGGATACCCAAAGTAGCCCTAGACAACCTATCTTGATGAGACAAAGAAAAACTGAAGGTTGGGTGAATTTGGTGTCGAAGTGCAACACTTTGATGGACTAAAGTTGTTTCTAGCCTGGAAGTTGGAGCTCGGGAATTAGGCCTACCTAGAGATAAGATTGGAATTTCCCATGTACACTCTACACAAGTGACTTACAACAGTGTTAAGTGGTAGCTCTTCTGGAGTCTCGATGTGTAGTGGCCTTGATGGACTAAGGAACTACTAGTGGGCAGTGCGGGTGCAAAGGGTTGACAAGATAAGATACAAAAAAGGAGATGAAACCAAGTTTGTCATTATATCTTGTATACCATAGACTGTTGTATTATTCAGATTTGGTTTAGTCTAACGAAGATTGGTGATTGTACATTATTGTACAATTTGTTTAAAAATTGTGTGTATTTGTGCATATGTGGTTTACTTCTTTATATTTCTGTTGTGAAAAGTATTTTATGGTTGAGATTCTTAGTTTGGTAGCGCCAGTGATTTTAAGACTCTAACCTAGACCCAAGGTTGTGTAAATTCAACATTCTAAGCAATGCCAAGGCCAAATACATTGCAGCTAGTATGGCCTGTTGTGAAGCTATATGGTTGAGGAAGCTCTTCAGTGAGATATTTGAGCATGCGTTGGATACCACCGTGATCTATTACAACAACCAGAGTGGGATTCACCTTTAAGAGAATCTAGTGTCCCCGACCGCTCCAAGCACATTGATATCAGGAATCACTTTATCCAGGATATGGTACAATGAGGAACAAAGGCTCCAACACATCGGGACTGATGAGCAGGTTGCAAACATCCTCATGAAGCCCTTTGGGAATGTCAAATTCCTAGCCTTTTGAGAGAGACTTTGACTTATGGAAGGGCCCTCCCATGAGGGTATCGCTTGAGTTAGGCATTGAGCCCTGGGAGCTCCTGGGGGCTTGGGGTACTTCTTAGAGCTATGAGTGACCATAGGGTGAGTGATCCACCTTCTCCTATAGGTGCATTGTGTACAAGTTGAGTGGTTCACCTTCCCCTGTGATACCCCATGATAGTTTACATGTGTGTAGGGTGAGTGGTTCACCTTCCCCTACAATTAATAACACGTGTGTAGGGTGAGTGGTTCAATTTCCCCTACAGTTGATGATATATGCATAGGATGAGTGGTTCACCTTCTCCTATGGCATATGAGCAAGATGAGTTGTTCATCTTCTCCCGTATATGCCCCAACATACATCCTACCCTGTAGTTCGAGACTCATGGGGAGTACCTCTCATCTTTCCAATGAGTTGGGAAAAGTGGATGAGGACCATAACACTACAAAAGGACACATCACGTACTATCATACTCCCTATGTCTAGGATGAATGGTGTTCAACAACTTGATCCGAGATCAAATTTTATTGAGGTTCTACCCCTGGAATGACTTTTTTCAGTGGAGAGTGACAAGGTCTTGTGACTCACTCTTGATCGACTCTTCTTCATTGTTACATCAATGTACAATAGAGTTGAGATGAGATGCAAAGATGGTACATGATGACATGATGGCATAATGATGGATGGATTGGAAAGTGAATTCTCCCTAGTTGAGAGGGAGTGTTAAAATTGGAAATTAGGGCGATATTCCACTTTGAACAGCTCAATTGATAGACCTGATTCCTCTTGGCTTGTCTTCTACATTTTATTTTATGTTCTATCTACAATTACTATCAATTTGATTTATGGTTAATGTGATTGCTATTGAAAACTAAATTGAAAATCGTCATTGGGATGCTAAAAGGACATTGAAGTAATTATGTTAAGCATAGAACATACCATTGTTATCTAAAATTAACACATGGAGATCTGGATGAAGAGATTTATATGGAACAACTAGAAGGTTTTGTCCAAGGTCGCAACAAAAGATTAGTTTACAAGCTCAGGAAATCATTGTATTGCTTGAAGCAGTCTCCCACGCAATGGTAAAAGAATTTTTACTCCTTCATGGTGAGCCAAAAATTCACTAGAAGTGAGTATGATCATTGTGTGTATTTTAAGAGTTTCAACGACATAGTCATTATCTTGGCATTGTATGTTGACGATATGCTTATTGCAAGCAAAAGAATAGAAGAAATCAACAGGTTAAAGGCTCGGATTTCTAGGATGTTTGATACGAAGAATCTTGGAGCTGCAAAACATATCTTGGGCATGGAGATACACAGAGACAGGAAAAATGGAAAGCTCTGGTTATCACAACAAAAGTATGTGGAGAAAATACTTGAAAATTTTGGTATGAATGATGTGAAACTTGTTTTTGTTCCTTTAGCTTCCCATTTTAAGCTTTATTTAGGTTTGAATCCTAGAACTAATGAAGAAAAGAAGTGTATGTCTTGTGTACCATATGCAAATGCACTAGACAACTAAATGTATGCGATGGTATCTACAAGACCTGAAATTTCACATGCAGTTGGAGTTGTCCCCAGTTTCATGGAAAATCCATGAGAAAAACATTAGTGAGCAGTGAAATGGGTGCTTCGGTATTTGAGAGGCACTAGTTACCATTGTATCATATTTAATGGCAATGAAGGTTTAGTATGTAGATACGTGGATGTTGATTATGCAAGTGATTTGGACAAGAGGAGATCTACTACAAGATTTGTATTTACTCTTGTAGGTGGAGAAATTAGTTGGTTTTCAAAGCTTCAAGAAATAATTTCTTTGTCCACTACTGAATCAGAGTATATAATTGCTTTAGATGCCTATAAAGAGGCAATCTGGTTGAAAGGTCTACTTGATGAGATTGGAAGGACGCAGGAGAAAGTGAATGTATTCTGTGACAATCAGAGTGCTATTCATTTGGCTATAAATCCATCTTATCACATCAATACTAAGCACATTTATGTAAGGTACCATTTTGTAAGACATGTGATCGTTGGCAACAAAGTAGCTCTCAAGAAGGTCCATGCACAGGAGAATTGTGCAGACATGTTCACAAAGCCAGTTTTAGTAGAGAAGTCGCGATGGAATTTGGCTTTTCTTGGATTGAAGAAGAGATGATGAATGGGCATGGGCAAGGGATTAGGAAAATTTTTGTCAAGGTGGATATTGTTAGAAATGACAACAAATTATCATTAAATGTATTGATGTAATTAGTAAAATTGACTTACTGTTTAGTAAATTTTGTAATTATAGGAATTTAATTAATGAAATAGCCCATATAATTAAATTGGTGATTTCCTGAGAGGCTTGATGTAACTTGGGGAGTCATTCTTGACTTGGAGCAATAAGAATTCCAATCCCTTGCCCCGTGAAGGTTTCCTTAACACACTGTCAGGGTTTTACCATGTAAATTCTTTGTGTCTCTTGTTGTGCATTCAATTTCTATATTTTGTGCATTTCTTTCTTAGTTGAATGTTAACGAGTTTGAATACCTACAAAGTCTAGCTCCTTAGAATTTTTTGCTACGATGGATGAATTCTCATCTTTTTAAATCAAGTTTCAAGAAAATTGTTTCAATTTTATTTATTTATTTATTTTCCATATCTGAAGGATGGAAAGGCATATGCTTTTCTACTAAATACCCTTGCACTAAAGTGATGAAATATTTCCCTCTTGGAGTACAATCACATAAATTTAGGATGTATGGGATGTTTAATATTGCTCTTGGAAAGGGCTTCGCGTGTGGATAAAGAAAATATGATGGAGAGGTGGTGCCAGTGAACTATTTTATCCAATTATAAATAAGTGAATAACCAAAAATAAAAATTCAACCAATATTTGTATGAATTGTCAAAAGAATAAGATGTGGCCCATGTTGCAAAAATTGGGAGTTGTAATGAAGAGTGAAGAGAAGGAGCTGGTTGTAGAGGTACTCATGAAGCGTGTCAAGCAAACTTGGATACTTGCAAGTAATGCTTTACTCAACATGAAGATTTCCCATCTTCCTTCTCTACTGAAGGTGCAGAGATATCACGTGGAAAACTTATATGAAGGACCTCTTGATGATATATATATAACTGCTATAAAAAATTGTGACCCTAAGGGCCCACTAATGTTGTCTCAAAATGATTTTGGCTTTGGATAAAGGATGTTTCTCTACCTTTGGTCGTGCCTTTCTAGGAGAATTGTAACATGTATGAAGTGATTATAGTTGGGTTAGCGCAGTCCATCACTAAAAATGCCAAACTTAGCAAAATTCAAGGAAAGAAAGAAGCCAAAATTCAGTTGGGAATATCAGAGCCAAATCCAGGTTATCAAATTTCTGAAGTTCAGAGAATTCCCTGCCAAAGTAATGATTTTGTTTTGAAAATTCTTCATGGAATCCGCTTTCACATTCAAATATTCATTAATAATCTCAAGGAAGTAGACTTAGACAAGGTGCAATTAGGTCTTGGGCATAGTTATAGTAGAGCCAAGGTAAATTTTAATGTTAATAGAATGGATAACCTGATTTTATAGGCAATTAATCTTCTTCATACCTTGAACAAAAACACGAATATCTTCTACATGAGAATAAGGGAGTGGTACTCGTGGTATTTTCCCTAGATGGTGAAAACTATCAATGAAAACTATATCTAAGCAAGATTATTAGAATATGTGAAGGACAAGTCCACTTTGTCAGAGAATGCCTTATCTGAGTTGACAGATTTAACTGGTATTGATTTAATAAACATGAGCAATTTTCATAGAGGGTTATAGAACTTTCAAAAGCATCTCCATTTTTACTTTGTGTCAAAGATGCATGATACTGCTGCAAAATTTGATAGTTCAATTAATGAAATAGTGGGTGCTCGATTTCTATCTCATGTTGGAAATCTTGCAAATTTTGCACAATGTCTTGAATCAGATTCTTGTTGCCAAAAAGCCTCTTTTCAGGGAACTTAAAACATGTGGAAACACCCCAAAATATGGTCTTAATTTTTAATATTCTTTTATTGTGAAGGCCTCTACTCAAAATATAGGGCATATAGCTTCCCGAATTTATTGTTTCTCTAAAGTGAATACAAATATATTGGGTGAGAAATTTTGATAGCGATTTAAGGAAAGGATTGTGCAGGTGCTTGTAGATTATTTTCCTTTCCATCAATGCAATTCTACATTTCAAGGTTTCTTCAGTCTTTATGTTAGCGTTCTGTAATTTGCTAGAGATTGTGAGAACTAATCACATAGGCCAACATCAAACCAACTTTGGAATCCAGGACCTAGCCTTCCTAGATTTAGAGAGGGCTCTCTCTACAAGACATAACTTTGTTTAAATAAGTATTAGGCTATTTATGATAGTACTTGGGTTTTGGGTTTGTTTTGGATTTTGGAAGATTGATTGTATTCAATTTATTAATATCTATTGGGTAATGGAGTCAAAATATAAATGGATGTTTGCATCAATATTTCACAGAGTAAACACAGGGCAAGCTAGGAATATTTACTAGATCTCTTGGATTTATTAATCTTGATAGATTAATAAGTTAGGTAGAAAATAAAACTAGTCCAATATTTTAATCTGAACCAAGGAAGGTGTTATATAAATTTCCGCGAAATCATTCATAATTTTCGCACATTTCGCACATTTCATCTGATTTTACAAAGGTCTTGGTTTGGATTTAAAAAAATTTATTCAAAGTTTGGATTTAAGAGCATTTCTTGGAAGTAGACTGATTTTGCAAAGAATTGTTTTGCGTTTAAAATTTTTTCTTGGAGGCGGCCTGATTTTGCAAAAAATTGTTTTGGACTTAAGGAATTTTCTTGGACGTACATTCAAAGGACATTTCTTGGAGGTATGTGATATATTTTTTTGGATGTTTTTTGTGCTTCATTTTTTTTTTAAGTATGGAGTTGGGCTTAATTTCGAAAAGACATTTTCTAGAAGTATTTTTTAAAGTGACTTTTTTTTAAGTTGGAGGCATTTTTTGAAGTGACATTTTTTTAGAGTACGTGTTTTGAGTTGAAGTAAATATTTTGAGCTTCGTTTGAGCAACAAGACATTTTTCTCGGAGATTTTTTAAAGGTGTTTAGGTTAAGGTATGTATTTTTACAAGAAAAAATTAAATGATTTATTTTTTTAATTAAATATTTTGTGATGCTTTTTCTAATTGAGTTATTGTATAGTTTTTTGAAGGAAATTATTTGAACTTCATACTCTATTATCATGGGAAATCGAAGGACTTGCGCGAGGAAATATGATCGAAAAAAAGACCCTGAGGAACGTAGAGAAGAGACAAGACAATCTCGCAAAAGAAAGATATAAGCCCTCGCAAATATTGAAGGGGAAAGTCAACCTCAAGCATAAATTGAAGCAGGTATGTAAATGTAAATATTATGATCTATTGATATATTTAAAATTTTCCTAGTGTAAAATGTGAAGCTTAATATTTGATGAACTAATTTGAAAAATAATGCATTTAGTAAAACTGAGAAATGAAGATATTATCAAACATTGATGATGAGGATACAAAATTTTGAAAAGAAAGTGAAGAAGAAATTGAACTGATTGTTGAGAATGGTGAAAATATTGAAAGAAATTCAAATAAATAAATTGAATCACGAGTATATATATATATATATATATATATATATGTTGAACACATGCACATATTATTGAAATTATAAATATATTTATTAATTTAGTTATTCATTGAATATGTAAACTTATTATGTAATATTCATTCGAATATGTATAGATGAAATCAATGTCGATGATGAGATGTTAGAAAATGTTGATACTCACACATATGGAGATAAAAGAGCTGACCATTATATACGATATCGTGTTAACATTTTTGATAAGTATTTCATAAAGGAAATGGTGAGAGTTCAAGCCCAAATGTTGAAAGGTCTCCTATCATTAAGGAAATTAAAAGAAGCTACGACTTTATTGGGTATTCGAAAATCAACCAAAGATAAAAAAATGAAGGAAAGGATAATTAAAAAATATGAGTAGTCATAAAGTCAGTTAGGGATCTAGAGGAAGAGATGTTTTAAATTCTTGGTAAGGAATACGGATAGCAATGGTTCATCAGTACTCAAGAGAATCGTTTCGTAATTATTAACATCTATGGCACGAGCAGCAACGGAACTACGAAAACTTTGCACAAACATCGGAAATTTAGAACAAATAGATGCTGATGAACTAGCTTTGTGGAGAATATATTTGTAGGCAACATACAAAGAAAATACTTAGGAGAAATGGTAAAAAAATAATATATGAATATTGGAAGAACAATTCGCGTGTTTCACCCACTGCAAGACATGTGATGCGAAGAAGAATAGCACGAAATCGATACGAAGAACATGAAAAACATCTCTTGGAAACCACTCAAATAGAGTTATTCAACAAGTTCAAAGAAGAGAATCGTCAAATTCAAGTTTCACTCAGTGCTTTTGTTCAACAAAAACCATGGTATGTAAAACCTATCACCGTACGCGACACTTGTTGTTGTTGTTATCATGTGGAATTTGAGTTATATTATGACACATTCCTTGATTTCGGTAGAACATTATGGAAGGATTCACCTCCTCCTTCCACTATCCATGATTTCATATCTCAAATTCTATGTGAAAGAGAAAGCGATGAATTATTTTACAAAAAGAAATGTGTTGGTGGTAAAAAATGCAATGATTGTGGAAATTTGACTAAATTTCAAAACAAATATCATATTGATATAAATGACCAATCATTGTCCAACATGAAAGTGAAATGGAAGACATAAGAATATATCGATACATCGATTCAAGGTGCAAACAATTTTAAAAGAATTGAATTACTAAAAGACGAATTTTTTCTGATAGACTTTTTGAGAAAGTTTGAAGCAGAAATTTACAAACACACCAAGCATTCCCATAGAGCTCGATAGCAAGACTTGTAATTCAAAAAATCTCGTGAATTTTTTCCACCATGGACCATTTTGTCAGTAATTGATTTTGCAGAAAACTACACATTTGTTCCACAAAAAGAAATTCAAAGTGAATACTATCATTCTGACCAAGTCTCCATGCTCGTCCATATTCTATATAGACATGCTGAACAAAATGTCGATCATATAGAAAGCACAAGTGAAAATTGACATATCATTAAAGAATATCACTTTTATATCAGTGACGATCGTACACATGATACATGTTTTGTACAACATTGTTTTGGAAAAATTTATGATTCATTGAAAAATCGTGGAATAACATTCAATGAACATTGGATATGGTCAGACGGATGCGCAGGTCAATTCAAATCTGCACAATCATTCTTTTGGTTGTGTTGTCTTCATAAGAAAACTTGCATTAAACATTGTTGGAATTTCTTTGAGACTGGCCATGGAAAAGGAGAACATGATGGTGCAGGAGCATGCATAAAACGAGTACTTCGAAGATATCAAATGAACCACTCTGCAAGCCGACTTGTGAACGCTGAAGAAGTTTTTCAATGGTGCATCGCTGCTCTAAGCCATGAGAGAAACCCATCAAGAGAAGTGCAAAGGTACATTCAATTTAATTTATATTGGAAATCTAATTTTAAACATTGTACATTTATCATGCAATGATTATCTTTGATTGTATTTTGATATCATATTTACAAATTCTTCTTCTAATTTTCCATATAAAGGTTTTTCTGGCATATTGGGATCAAAGATGTAGATAGATCAATTGGAAGTGACGTTGAAACAATAAAAGGGACTCGAAAATTGCATTCAATTCAAACAAATTCGTCCAAAAATGTGTTTGCATTGGATAAAAGAAAATATTCTTGTTTTTGTGATGTTTGCATAGACAACACAAAATCCAATGACGTTTGTGAAAACAAAATGTATGTGAACGATTGGAAACATATAGAGCTAAATACAAAGGGAAAAATGTCTATTGCAATGTTTGAAGAAATGCAATCAGAGGAAACTACAATATCATCCGATGGTGATCGAGTTTCTGATCTTGTTAGAGAAGGTAACATTTGAATTATTTTCTAATGATTTAAAGATCTAGAAATAAATTTAAATATGTATAATTTTGTTTTAAGTTTTTTTTATTGTGCAAGAGATGTTTTTGTTGTAATTGCACCTATTGACAACGATGAAAATGTGAAGTATTATTTGATGCGTTGCACTGAACGAAAAATGAAATTATTACAAAACTATAATGATCACGGATTTCAATATGACAGAGGGTCTATTATACTGAAAGTTTATTTTTTCAGACAAACTCATCAAAATGGAGACTTTGTTTACTTTGAAGACTATGAACCTGATTCCATAAGTTGTCAATATAGTCACTTGGTGTGTGCAGCACACATAAAGTTGATAGAAGTTCAATCAAAGAAAAAATCGAAAATTAAGAGATGGAAAATGTCAAAATCCAATCATGAACGGATTATTGAAGATGGAATTCCATTAGAATTTTTTTGATTGAATTGTCCAACAATTTATTCTCTTTGGATTAAATATGTTTTAGAACTTCTAGTACTCAACTAAAAATTGAGCTGCTTATGTTATTTGTGCAAGTGTTTGCACATGTACAAATTGTTTTGGTACATGCACGTGCTCTAGTATCAACTGAAAGTAGCTTTTCTATACATGTGCATTGATGAAAAATGTTACATGTATTGGATATATATAATGTTTCATCTGATTTTACAAAGGTGACTTGGTTTGGGTTTAAAAACTTTTCTTCGAGGTTTGGATTTAAGGGCATTTCTTGGAAGCAGACTAATTTTGCAAAGAATTGTTTTGGGTTTAAAGAATTTTCTTGATATATATGTGTTCTATAATGAAATTAATTGTTCAAGTAGTTTTACTATGTGCATTGATGAAAAATTATTTACGTACTCAATATATATGTTCTAGAATGCAATTAACTGGAACTAGTTTTTCTATGTGCATTGATGAAAAACTAGTTGGATTTTTTGGTAAAAAGTATGGACACAATGTAAATAAATCATCTGCAGTATAGTTTTGTACGAAAATTCCTTTCAGACAAGAGACTCGGAGCACTTCTCCAACTTTTGGTGGGATTTGACCCACATCTCTATTCCTGATTGAAAATCTAGTACAAAATTTGTTTGTCCAATGGTTGGATATGTTCAATGTGCATTGATGAAAAATGTTACTTGTATTGGATAGATATGTTCTAGAATGCAATTAATTGTTCCAAGTAGTTTTTCTATGTGCATTAATGAAAAACTAGTTTGTTTGTCCAATGGTCGGATATGTTTAATGTGCATTGATGAAAAATGTTACTTGTATTGGATAGATATGTTCTAGAATGCAATTAATTGTTCCAAGTAGTTTTTCTATGTGCATTGATGAAAAACTAGTTGGATTTTTTGGTAAAAAGTATCCACAACATAAATAAATCATCCGCAGTATAGTTTTTTATGAAGATTCCTTTCAGACAAGAGACTCAGAGCACTTCTCCGACTTTTGATGGGATTTGACCCACATCTCTCTTCCTGATTGAAAATCTAACTTACAAAATTTGTTTGTCCAATGGTCCAATATGTTCAATATGCATTGATGAAAAATGTTACTTGTATTGGATAGATATGTTCTAGAATGCAATTAATTGTTCCAAGTAGTTTTTCTATGTGCATTGATGAAAAACTAGTTGGATTTTCTGGTAAAAAGTTTCCACAATGTAAATAAATCAACAAGGCTACCTATTTGCGTGCATTAACGACATTGACCCAAATTCAACAAACATATATATATGTACTAGATTTATACTTCCAATCAAAATTAAAGAGATAATTTGTACATATATCTACTTTTTAAACTCTTTTTTCAATTAAAGCTCAATTGATACATGGTTAGTTGCATTGAAAAGCTATGTTCTTCCTATTGGAATTTTTTTCATTCAAACAAGACTACATGTAGAGAACAAAAGAAATCTTAAGATTCCAAATGTACTTCAACCATCCAAAAGGGATTTGTGCAACATTACTTGACATGCCATGCCAATTATAGTGAACAACTATCCAATAGAAACATTTAATATTATATTACCACATGTGCCAAATGTAGATTGAAGCCATCCAAAACTTTAAAATTTTAAAAACTTTTTGATAATATATCGTGCAACATTAAAACATTAAATATCACATGCGAAATATAGATTGAAACCATTCAAAACTTGAGTTTTAAAAACTTTTTGATTATATATATCGTGCAACGTTTCTTCACATGCCATGCCAATTATAGTTCAACTAGATCCATTAGAAACATTTAACATTATATACCACATGTGCCAAATGTAGATTGAAACCATCCAAAACTTAAGTTTTAAAAACTTTTTGATTATATATCGTGCAACATTAAAACATTAAATATCACATGCGAAATGTAGATTGAAACCATCCAAAACTTGAGTTTTAAAAACTTCACATGCCATGCCAATTATAATTCTACTATCCAATAAAAACATTTAACATTATATCACATGCCAAATGTAGATTGAAACCATCCAAAAATTTTAACTTTTAATTTAACAAAAAATTATAGATCACAACATTACTTCACATGCCAAATGTACTCCAAGCATCCAAAACTTAAATTTTAAAAACAAAACAAATTATAACACATGTCATTGTACATAACATGCCAAATGTAGTTAAGATGACAACATTAATTTATATATGACAACATTACTTCACATTCACATGCCAAAAGTACTAAAACCATCCAAAAATTAACTTTTTGAAACAAAACAAATTATATTAACAATGTAATAAAATATTTCCAAAAATTGTAGATCTCACAAGTATCAAATTGTATCAAGTTTAAAAAATTTTAAGACCATCTAAATCTTGAAATCAAATCTACAAATCATGTCCATCAAATAGAGACGGATCTAGCGTCTTTCCTATCAGGGTCTCAATCTACGCCCTATCATGTGAAGCATCATGGGAAACCTACATACACAATGCACATGTACTTGAACATTAAAATTTGATGTTTTAAAAATGAGTGAGAATATATATATCTAGAACTTCATGTAAAAAACAAAATATAACAAAAAAATCATGCAATACCTCATTGAGTATCTCTTTTAATCAGTCTTCCTTAACAAAAATCTTTGATAAAGAGATGTTGCAGAAGCTCTACATCATGAATGATATGGTACAAGAGATGTATGAAGATAATAGGGAGAACATTATCCTTCAAGAGAAGTTGATTTCCAAGATCGGGGAGAAGCAAGAAATTCTTGAAAATATGCGTGAGATGGAGACTCAACTCCATATTGCAAATGAAAACCAAGCAAGGATGCATGACATGGAGATTCAACTCTATGATGCAAAGGAAGCCTTAGCCAAGTATGTGAATGAAAAAGAGGTATGCAATTCAAGTTTGTCTTCAATTTCCTTGCAAAGTGAATGTGTACGTGCTTTTGAGAGACACACTAGAGGAATAAGGTCCAAATTTTTGATGAAAATGGGCTATGAAAGTAAAGGGTTAAAGGCAAACATGTACAAGGAATCTAGTTGAGCCAAATTTTGTTGAGGAAAGGCCTAATTGTTTGGGTCTTGGTTATGGAAAACATGATGGAGAATGCTCCAAAGCCAAGGAGGAACATGAAGTTGTTCCAAGAAGGAATTTCATTTCGTGTTCATTACCTCAAGCTTGTGAAGTTTGTGTTTATGATGAATGGAAAAGTTTGACACCCACTTTGCAAGAAGATGATAATAATCATGTAGCTAATGAGAATGTAAAAGAAGAGGATGTTGAAAGCTCTAAAGTCATTGAATTCATTGCTAGTATTCCGAGGAGAGCCACTACCTCATCAAATTCACCTCCTCAAGAAGGCGACAAAGGTGAATGTTCAAGGTATAAATCTGCCTTTATTCAAATTGCTTTTGATTATGATAAATATGGTAAATATTCACATATAAGATTTGGAAAAGTTTGCATGTTCCTTTTGTGGTTTAAATAATCATAATGTTTATAGATGTTGGAAGAATATATCCATGCACATGAAACTTTCTAAATAAATGAGACAAAAATTCAAAGGCCCATTGGACAAGGAAAATGATGTTGAAAATAAGATGCAATTGTTTTGCACTCATTGCCATAAGAAAGGTCACCTTGTAGACAAGTGTTGGACTTTGTATCCAACAAGTAATCCAAGACATTTGAAGAAGGTGGAAAGAGATATTGACAAGAATGGAAAAGAGGATTCCATAATCGATGAGGGTCAGGATGATTCACATGATGATGAAGTGCAACTGAAAGAAGCGCCATTGAAATGGTTTGGTAAGGGATGGTTAGATTTCTTATCCAATTAAGGCCTTGCATGTATTTTTATTTTTCATGAATTTCTTTGCAAATTCAAAGTATGGTGCATGTTGCATGAAGCAAGATGTTGAAAGTAGAGTTATGTTGACACACTTAAATGCAACAAATATGGAAATTTGTACATGCTATTATTTGACTTGAGATTCAGTTGTTTGAAGAGGCATGTTTTTTCGACTTGTGTTTGGTTGATGGTTTTGTACACCAATATGTAAGAGTACATGGAGATATTCACATGATGTGAATTTTTTTTCTTTGAAGGAGAAAAATGATATGTCAGCGAGCTATTTTTCTTGCATGATGTGTTTTTTAGTTTGATGGTTTTGTTTGTGACAAGAAGTCACAATATTTTGGGAAGGTCCACTCTTGAGCGAGAGCCTCATGATTACAACCTAATCATGAGAATCAAATGGGAGTGTATCCTTATTTTGAAAACAAATCTCTAGATAGGATTCTAAGCTACCTAGGACTCAAACCATTATTTTTAAATTTGAAATATCGTGGTGTGTTGTTTCAATGCCTAAATCCACAACCCTAACATAAATTGTTTTATTCTTTTTTTGCAGGATTTAGTTGGTTATATTAAAATTCAGTTGAATTTAAAATTCTTGGCTTAGTGGCATGAACCAAACATATTGTGTATTAAATGAGGAATTTCGCTCTCCCAATCATTTCTAAATCACCCATATCACCAAGAAAACATGTTTAAGAACATACTTTGGTATGGGAAAGACCTTAAGGTCCTTTGACTGTGCACATGTTGTGCGAAAAATTGAAATTGACAATGCAAAAAAATGAAATTATGAATGAAACCACGAAAACGAAAAACCCAAAAGTGGTAAATGATTTAAATAGACCTAATTAATTATTTACCAACATAAATTCTTCAACTTTTAGCAACTAAATGATAAGTAAAAAAATAAAAAAATTTGTAATTATGGTTCGAAAGTTACATAATCTTAAGAAGCATTTTAAATTAATTATATCTCATAAAAACTATCCCTCCTAACTTAATAAATACTATCTCTTCCCATAAGGTTCATGACCTCCCTTCCTTAGCACACAAGACATAAATAAAATTAATATTTCAATATTTTAATTCCTATTGAAACAAATGAAAAGTTGTATAGATGGTTTCAAATATTATAAGAAGGTTTTTGATATGGTTTAGAGAATATGGAAAATAGAATCCATAAACAAATTATTTTTCAAAACGTATTACTTTCAAAGTATCAACAAGGAATGTACAAGGGTGTTCAATGAATTAACGCTATTTAAATTCCATGATGTACATATTTCTTACTCATAATTTTAACAAATTATTAAATAATGATCTAGATTGGATAATTATATTATTTTTCATATATTTTGATGCTTATAGAGTAAAAAAACTGAAAGAATCAACTTGTAGGGTCATTTTGATGGTGGGTGGAGAATTGGGGTCTAAAACCTTTTGGAGTCATTTTGAGGTATTAAATGACATTTCTTGGGGTCAAACAATTATCCCTTGTGCCGAAACCTTGACCATTGTTCTACACTTAAAGACATATCCAATGGTGCAAGAAAAACATCAAATGAAGTTCATTCAAAATTTATGCCTTTAGTAAGTTGACCTATCATGTTGACCACCATGGTATGAGAGAATGTCATTTTAGCCCCATTACTCATGCATAGCAAGCTAGCTACATGTGGAATTTTAACAAGACTCTAAAAGGTCTAAAATCACAAACCTCATTAATGGTTGACGGAGTCAAATCTTACAACTAGTTGGCTATCACGCTATGTTAAATACTTGGCCACTAGGAGGAATAAGAATTCCATTTTGTGTTATTGTATTTTGTTCCATAGTTAAAAATACAACTAGTAGTGTGAAGTTAGAGAGAAAAATGTATGAAGTTAAGTTTTTATAGCAACCTTACACACCAAAAGTCTTAGCTAACTCTAGAGAGATTACCTCTTTCTTTGTACTTACATATTTTCCATACCAGAAAAGAGAGAGTAGAGCATGTTTACATTTTAGTGTTGTTTTTCTCCCATAAGGATTTCCTAGGGAAAAAGGAGTAGAGCATCATTACTTTTTAGGGTTGCTTGCCTCCCATAAGGATTTCCTAGGAAAATAATTGTGTTGATTGTAGATATGTATGTGTGTGTTTCATTATGTTCTCTATTTCTTACATTGTGTTTCATTATGTTTTCTATTTCTTACATTTGATTGTTTTATTCATTTAAATATAAATTTAGTTATTAAAAGATCTAAAACTTAAATACAAATTAATCTTCATTATATAGATTTCACTTATTTTATCAAATTTGTTGTGAGAAACTATTTCATTATAATAACTATAAAACTTTACTATTAAATAACAAAATTTTGTATTGATAAACATCTACACTTCTCCAACCTAAAAAAAATACATATAACTTTTAGATACATTTAGACATGTGTTTTATTTTGGGCATTCAAGTCTATTTTGTAAGCAATAACCTAACACTTTGGGAGTTCAAGTCCACTATGTAAGAAATAACCTAACACTTTGGAAGTTCAAAGCAGGTTTGTAAGTAATAACCTACCATTTTGTATTAGGTTATGCTAAATACTTTAGAAAATAGAAGTTTCATTATCACTTGAGGTTATTCATTATTCTAAATACAAATATGAATCCATGACTAATTATGGCATTATTCTTACTTTCTAGTTTATACATCTAATTTGATATTTTAAAATGTACTATGTCCCATTTTGGTTTTTTTTTTTTTTTTCTTTCAAGATTTTGACCAAACCAAAGAATTAGTGAATGATAGCATTTGCATGTTGAATTATGGAAGAAAGGCTTGCAGGGGGTTTTTGGGAACATGCAATATGAGTTGTCTGATCCGGAAGGGAGAAAAACTACAGGGACAGTAAACTTTCTTTAATATGATTGCTGCTAGCATAAGTAGTTGAATAAGTTCAAAATTATAAGGTAGGATATGGACGTAAAAGAATGAAAAAGTTCAAAATGTTAGGAAAATTATTATTTTTATATGCATCCATGTAAATAAAATGTTAGGTGTTAGTTTCCCTAAACAAAGAAGGCAAAATAAAATGTTAGGTGTTAGATGCTCTAAACAAAGGAGGCAAAACAAAACGTTAGGGAAGCAAGAAAGAAAAATAAAAGCTTCATTTTGTTTTAAAGGTTTTGATTGGTTGCTAGTCTAAATGCGCCTATGGAAAAGTTATTTGTGTGGCTTAAATTCTGATTATTAATTTCTATCCTAAAGTTTTAAAACATAGCATATTTCCCCCCTACTTTCATTTCATTCATTTCCCTTTTTTATTTCCTTCCCACTCATATATTTTCACACATTTCATTATAATCCCGCACATTCAAAATCATTTTTCCCATAGGCCAAAAACCAAAATCATTAACATTGTCGTCTCCTACATACCTTTCAGAAGTACAATATACAATGAAGCGGGACCCATTCCCCGCCATGCTCCCTTTTTCATTTCATTTTCCATTGAAAAATATTAAACTTACCCTTTTTCCACCTTTCCGCGTTACCTTTCTACCCTTACCTTTTATCACTTTTCACTTACTCTGCTTCCTTATTCTTCGACCATGATTAAAGTGGGCCATCCCTCCAAGTTATCATTTTACCTCACCCTCATCGCATTTCACAAATTATACATGTTTCACATCGCAGCCAAAACTTAAAACTTGTGATCGCCGATTTGAGATATCACATCGCATATGTTGTAACTTACTTTTAAAAGTGCCTGCAACATATTTGTTTTAACTTGCGATGCGACGAGTTGGCCCCACCTCAATAGCTCAACCCCCCACTTTACAACCTTTTGAATTACTTTGATATATTATGAAAACATCATAAAACATTACCTTACCACATAAAACTCTGTCGATTGCAGTGGGCTCCATTTCTCCTTGACACGTCATCTTCCACTAAGCGCAAATCGCACTTCGCGGTTTTAAAAGTTTACCTTATTTTTCCAAGTGCTACATTCTGCGATGTGCAATGCAGGTAGTCCCTCTCCCCACACTTCACAAATTTTAGATGTTAAACACATAGCTTATAAATAAAATTTGAAAGTTGTGATGTGCGCCTGCGATCCGGTCCCACTTTTCCCCTGCCACGTCACTTACCTCCTTCCCCACGCTTCGCACTTCATTGTTTTTAGTGTTTACATCCTCCTCGCTTATAACAAAATTTAAAAATTGTGATCTGCGTTGCGGTCCAGTCCCACCATCCCTCCACATCGCATCCCACTTCACATCGCATCTACGATAACATTCTTCATAAACTTAAATTCTAAATTATTACGAAGTGCGCGGATGTGATGCAACTTCATAATCGAAATTTAAAATATATCAAGTCCGTTATATTGATTTTTCATGTTGTTTTGTTTACAAAAGGGTTTTAACACAACAAAAGGATTTCGGGTGACAAAACAACAGAAAGGTCGATTTAGGCAGTAAAAGTCATCCCTTCATGTAACAGTGCATTCGCCAGCACATCATTTAGTCTACCAGCATATTAGTAAAAGGTGATCCACGTCCTAACTGCCCCACTACATCAGCACCTGCTCTGCACAACGCATTCCACCGAGACTATAATTTTGTAATAAGTTAGAGTTTTTAGTTCAAGTTTAAGCCTAAAAATACCATGTCTGTTAGAGACAGTTTTGTTGTAATTTTTTGTATAAATACTTCAGTTTTGGAAGTATCAAGGGTCGATTGATTGATATTAGAATCATTACTGTCTCTTGGAGTACTGTAAGATTTTCCAAAGCACTGGAGCATCAATAATAATCAGACCATTCACTGGATTCTTGTGGCTTAAATACTGGTGATGTTTTTCTTCGGTTAGTATTGTTTCATTGTCCTCTTTCATTGTAAACATTTGAATTCTAATTGTAAAGCAGAAAGCGTGATGAATAGGATTTACTTTTGAGTACCTTATTCTGGTCGCCTTTACGATCATTATGTTTTCCACTGAAAGCCAAACTAAAGAATTCTTAATTTCTCTTTAGTTATACTGAATCTATTCATATTTCTTTCATAAATCCATTTATAAATCCAAGAGATCCAATATATATTCCTATCTTGCCCTATGTTTACTCTGTGAAATATTAATGCAACCATCCAGTTATATTTTGACTCCATTTCCCAATATATATTAATAAATTGAATACAATCAATCTTCCAAAAACCAAAGCAAACCCAAAACCTAAGTACAATCATAACTAGCCTAAAACTTATTTAAAAAAAGCTATATCTTGTAGAGACAACCCTCTCTGAATCTAGGAAGGCTAGGCCCTAGATTTCAAAGTTGGTTTGGTGTTGGCGTATGTGATTAGTTCTCACAATCTCTAGCAAATTATAGAACGCAAACACTTTCTATTAAGGATATCTGCTCAAGAAACATCTTAATTGACTCTAATATCCATTTGTATTTTTTACCAATCATGCCTATGGGATAATCATATTTGTCCTAGGGATTCCAGTTTGTGTCGAGAAAATTTTCAGAAGGCATGGACAACGAACTGGTAGCTGGATCTGATGATATGCATGAATCAACAATCATGGATATTTGTGACAAAAATTCAGATGATATTTATTATACTACGAATTTGGATATGCTGACAAAGAACCTACTGAAATTGAAACTTGAGTACAAATACTTAAACAAGATGAAAATCATATGTTACAAGAGGAGCTTTCAACACATCTTATTGATCTTAAGAATTGGGTAGAACAAGTGCTCAAGACACTAGAAGGATACCATGCATTTAAGAGGAAATCAAAAGAATTGCAATAGCAGAACAATGGATTGAAGAGGGATATATTCCACCTCAAAGCTTCCAACTCAAGATATGTCTTAAATTGTGACTCATATTTCTTTCCATGTTGTAAATATTTTTTGCTATATTCATGAAAATAGTAAATGTTAAAAGTCACCGAAGAGTGATTTGGAATATGAAAAATTCTAAGGATTCAAACATGTCATGGGGAATTTGAAGAGTCGTGGGGGAGTTCAAGGGTCACCTCCCCATTTGTATAAATGTATCCTCATGTCTTTACCAAAGGGATTTTTAACACTCAAGTCTTTTGGCACTTAGGTATCTATGAACACTTTGTCTCTTGGTAATTTTAGACTGAGTTGCGGTGAGGCTAAGGAGCTTATCTTGGAGATGATATGAGCAACCCACCTTCCACTATTGGATTTTGATGGATCTATTATACGTGTACTTGAAGTTGTAACATAATCAATTATAATATGTTCACTCATGGTATTGACTCATGCACTCATCTAATGGTTGTAATGGCTATCTGATACTCCAATTATGTGTGCATGTTTGCTTTCACATGGGTTGTATGTTATTAAACTAATTCATGGATTATTGTTCATATGTTTGTTGAATCTTTGCTTTTCCATTTCATGCTAACACCAGTAATATGTTGTGAATTAATTTGCAACTAATCTCTATTACTTTCATATTCATGTATGTTTTAGATGGTTTTAGCTAACTAACCCCTATCGAGATATACTCCTAATTATTCTGTTGTTATATTCTTGTTCCTTGGACTTCAAGTTATCAATTGTGGGTTGATTTCATCCTCTTTCTCTAGGTATTGCATACTTGTCCTCACATTAAAATATATTCACTTGAAAGCCCAGAGGAAACAAACATGGCAGAAACCAAGCCCAAATAACGGATGAGACCCCTATCCCGAATGATGTGAGATCTAATTTGAGACTTCACACCGGGGAGATCCCCTTATTACTGGCAATACATTTTTCCCAGTTAGTAGTTCCATAATACGCTAAATCTAATAATTCCTTGGTATCATATTCAATTCCTAAGAATTGATAAAGAAGAGAATTTAAAATAATTTCCCCCCATATATATGGGACTACTAAAAATTTTGTTTGTTTCCAAGCTATAAATGTAGGAGCATTTTGAAAGGATAAATTATGTAGAATGGGTATGCAATTACAAGTTGTAAATGTAAGATTGTTTTAACAGGATAAATTATGCATAGTTACCAATAATTTAGAGGCAATACAATGGAAGTATAGGTGTCTATAGCTAAATTTGTACAATATGTTTTCATGGTATTTTTCTAAAAATGTTGAAAAGAACAATCCAAAATATTTGCATGAACATTAATTTTGGTTATGAATGAAAAGTATTGACATACTTGCATGTATTTTTCAAAAATATTGATTGTTTGGTATATAATGTCAGAAAGATTGGAATTTCCAGGTTGCAGTCTAAAATATTGGTATATGATTTTATGATGTCCATCATTGATAGTTGATGCCCAAATGTGTTTTAGTGAAAATGGAATTCTAAATATGTCTAAGTAGAAACTTATTCTATAAACAATAATGGGATATCTCATAACATATATTTTTTTGTAGTTATTGTCAAATATGGTAAAAAATCTTCTTTACCACACTTCCTTTTTTATGTTGTTGCATATACAGTTTGATGACACAAGTACTGGTATTGATTTTACTATTTGCATGTGACTTTTGTTTTAGTAAATAATCTGCTTTGCATATTGTTTTCTACATATTCATTTCATATAGTGAGATTATTACATGTGGTGATTAAAAATCATATACTATCATAGAAAAAAATGAATGAATATTAGAAGGAATTATAACCCGAGAGAGATGTTATTTTTCATTTTTTCAAAAGAAATCAAAGACTTTGATCTAATAAAGACAATTTTGCATTTGTCTAGAGCCAAAACATGGAAGCCATTGAATGATATGATAATCAAAACATTTTTTAGCAGAAGTTTAAGGATCTTTTATTAGACATTACAGAAATTTTGAGGTAAAAAATGGGCCTCAAAACAAAAATGTACAACAAAAATCAAATTTATAAGAACCATGAGGATTCAATATGATGATGTCAACCATGAGGATGATTCACCATTTTTGGAGTAAAGAGGTAAAAAGATTAAAAAAAAATTAAGAAAAAAAAAAAAACTACTTTTTCAACTCGTATTTTCAATTTATTTCCCTATGATTTTACTCAAAGTTCGAGCGGGAGCACTCATTGGATGCAGAATTTAATTTTGCATCCAAAGAGTACCCATGTTGCATACTTTCAATGGAACTTACTACACAAAAAATGTGAAATACATGAAAAAATGTGATTGTAATCACGTTTTTTTTTTATGTATTTCACATTTTTCATGTAGTAGGGTCCATTGAAGTATGCAACATGGGTATTCCTTGGATGCAAAATAAAATTTTGCATCGAATGAGTGCTCCCAAATTTGAGTTAAATCATAGGGAGATAAGTTGAAAATATGAGTTGAAAAAGTAATTTTTTCTTTTTTCCCTCCAAAACTTGATGATGTAATCTAATCTTATTTTATTATTTCCAATATTATTTTATAATATTCCTCGGGAGGTCCATTTTAGACCTCAAAATTTTATCTAATAAGAATTTAAGCAAAGATGAGAAGGTTTGTAACATGTTAATTTTGTCAATATTTGATAGATTTTTGCTCTAAATTGTTTCATGGCAATAATGCAACTCAAACCATGATCATTGTTGAACAAAACGAAAGTCGGGGCCACCTTTGGCATCCTTGATGCAAATAATTATGGTATTTAGGGTTTGAAGTTGAAAATATCGACTGTGTTAGAATTGCATGTTTTGATTCTTATGAAGTCGAAACTTATTTTTCAAGAGTAGAAGAAGGTGCAAAGTGGAACCTTCTCTAGACTTTGGTAGGTGCAGTTCTTCATGCAATGGAGGAAATCTTCTTGAGAAGTGATGCCCACTGTCTAAGATATCGAACCCAACAATTTCAATTTTCTGACAACTTAATGCCAGTGTCAAAGACATCAGGCAAACATGACCTAGAAGTTGAGGGCCAAATGCCAGGTTGCTTGGAGTTTATGTCCAAAATGGATTGAATCTCCAATTGGAGTGCCACAGTGGGTACCATTTACTTGTTGAAAATGGAATGATACAGGGGGTTTTTCTCCATCTACCATTGCAATTGCACCGAATAAGACAAAAATTAGTTAAAAGCTTAAACAAGAGGGGGGAACTCATGGGCCATGAGCAAGACCAGGGTAATTGTATCTTGATAGAGGTGTAATTCAAAGCTTCCGGATGTTCAACTATGATCTTGTGAAGGGCCTCAAGGTGCCCACAAAAGAAACACTCAAGGGTGTAGTCCGTCTAACCAAATTTGAATAGGAAGAATAGATCTACTTGCTACCCTAGGTGCAACAAGGCATTTCATTTATCATTTCATCCAGGTTGGCTTTTCTCATAGACAACATTGTTTATCACGTCACATCAACATGTGGCTTTTTGGGACACAATGTGCGTGGTCACATGCTATTGACGAATGTGAATGCATAATCCCATTGCTACAACTGGATGAGGATCTAAAATTGCATTCCAAATCCCATGTTTGAGCTCTGAAGCTTAGTACGAGCGACATAAGGAAGGAATGTCGAAGTTTGGTTTGATGGTCGTGTAACAATATCGATGGGTGGAATGACTCATGGTCCCATCAGTGGTATGATCACACTAGAGGAACACCTTACAACATAATTACTAGGAGTTATGTGTACACTCAATCCATAAGTAGAAATTGAAATACAACTATTGAAAAAACTCCACTAATAACATTATAGAAAATTTAAGAAACATACCAAATTTCCTACTCCAAAAAAAACTAGTCTAGATTATCTCAACAAAAAAATAACATTACAAATGTGAAAGATAGCCTTAGTGATAAAATATTACTAAAATCTCCAAACACATCTAGGCATAAAAAAATCTCCCAAATCCAACTAATGCAAAAAAATAATATTTATATATTAATTTTTTTATAATTAATTTTGAGATGTTAACAACTTGCATATTCTCTTCCTCAAGGGATGAGCTATTAACCTTTTTTTCAACCATGCTTAAGCGAAATTTTACATAAAAAACCACCATTCGCATATGAAATAATAATCGGATGAGTGGAACTATGTATAAGATGACACATGTTCCATGGTACACGTGAATTGACTCAACTCATTGATTTGAAGGCCGAAGGCTATGAATCCACATTTCGACTTTAAGTTAGAAAACAATCTTATGAAACTGTGCCATGATACAATCTTAATCTATTCAAATTATTGGTGGTTTTTTGGGTAGATTTTTTAGTGGAGTTTTCTAAAATTTAATTAAAATTTGAAAAAATTATTGTTTTAAGTTGTTAAATTTGCATAATTTTAATGTTTCAAGAGTTTTCCAAAATATTAAATTTATTTTTATATTGAACAATGTAATTTAAATAATAAAAAATTACATTCTTATTAGTATATAAAAAAAATTATACTATTATACTATACCATAAGGAAAACAAAACTTTATATAATAAAAAATTAACCCTAAAATATTATTATAAGCAACATCAAATAGCTATATATACCATCAACTAAAATAATGAACTCTTCTAAACTCAATGCTCATTGCATATGAAAGGGGCTCCCTAATCATTTGTAGATCCATATAATTTGCATTATAAACTTGTTTATCCAACTTAGCTTAAAATAAATAAATATATAAAATTGGTCTTATCAACTTAATTTAAAATAAATAAAATTTGTCCACTAACCTAGTTTAAAATAAATAACTAGGTTCAACCCAGTTAACAACTAACTTGGCCTGGTTATGTCAACAAGCGATTCCATGATTTATGGCTGAAAATTTATAAAATGGAGTAATGCAAATTATAAAATAAATAAATATATAAAATTAGTCTTACCAACTTAATTTAAAATAAATAAAATTTGTCCAACAATCTAGTTTAAAATAAATAACTAGATTCAACCCAGTTAATAACTAACTTGACTTGATTCTCTAAAGAGACTAGACTTGGACTAAGAAGAACCATGGCCTGAAACCATAGGGTTTCTCTTGCCCCTGCTACGGGCATTGTCACGGCTCTTGGTCGCCCCCATCTGCCTTGTTGTGTGAGTTCTGTACAATCTACAGAAGATTTGCGACATGGCGACCTTGATAGGGGGGGGAAATATTACCCCCCCCCCCCCAACCAATGGAGACACTGACGACTCTGCTAATAATAGTAAATTTGGCAAACCTGATATGGCCCAGGTTGATCCGACAGGCTCTGCCAAATCAGGAGAAATCCCTACAAACCTAGAAAAAGATGACAAAGGTGGCGATAAAAAACATAATGCTACATCCTCGACATGTATTCCAATCGAGCCCAAGAGGCCCGAGATCCACTTCACTGCATAACGAATCAATGCCATGATCCAATTCATGCATGATTGTTGGGTATGTGTTATATTCTTTCCACGACTAAGCATGTGCGGGGGGGTAAGAGGGGGGGCGATAGCCCCCCCTTTGTGCTGGGCGCAACAAGGGGGTCATAGGGGGGGCGGTAGCCCCCCCTGTCGGGGTCCGGGGCAGCGCCCCGGTGAAAATTTTTGGTCCTTAATTTCCGCTGGGTAGTCTACGTCCATGGTTTTGTGCATGGTTTTGCACATGGTTTTTGGGTTCGATGGTTTTTGGCCCCTGGTATTTTTGTAGATCCGGTCAATGGAACTACGGTTATGTTCTAATCCAGGGTTAATGGATTGGGGTTTATGTATGCTCCGGCATGTATATATATGTGTTGTAACACTAAAAGGAATATAATGAAAAATCAAACTGGTCGTCCCGATTTGGGATCCAGGGGAAAATCTCTGTGTTTATCTGTTTTATGTTTTATGCTCTCGCTATTGTTTATTTTCTGTTATAAGATTCGTGTGTAGATAATTTCTGTTCAGGGTTAAAACCTACATTTGGTTTCAGAGCTGTTTCGGCTTCAAGGGGACGCCTTTGTTGTTGAGGGTTTTTTGCTCGGGCCTGTGGTAGACCCTGTTCAGTGGGAGATCTGCGGGATCGATTCTTGCGGTGAAAGAAGATGGCGAGCGACGGAAAGATAGAGATCGAGAAATTTAATGGTCAGAGTTTTGAGTTATGGAAGCTCAAGATGGAGGATCTGCTGGTGGATAAAGATCAGTGGATTGCGGTAGATCCAGGTACTAAACCAACGGGAATGTCAGATGAAGACTGGAAGAAACTGGATCGGAAGGCTAAGAGCACAATACGGTTGTGTGTCTCAGATTCAGTATTGTTGAATGTATCTGGGGAAGCTACAGTGAATAATTTGTGGGAAAAACTTGGGACTTTGTACCAATCTAAGTCTCTGGTGAATAAGTTGTTCCTATGGAAAAAGCTGTATAACCTGAGGATGAAGGATGGAGACTCGGTGACAGAGCATCTGAACGCCTTCAATACTGTGGTAAGTCAGCTGTCATCTGTTGATATTAAAATCTCAGATGAAGATAAATGCATTGCATCTGGTTGTTTGTTTCTCTACCGGACTTCGTGCAGGACGATCAGTTATTGCGATAAGTACTTGTCTAACTACCTTGAATTTTGATGACATTCTCTCAGCCTTGCTGTCATAGGAAATGAGACGGAGAAATATGGAGGGTCAAAATGGAGATGCCTTATCTGTACGAGGAAGGTCCCAAAACAGAAACAAGAATAAGGTTTCGAGTGGGAGATCTAAATCTAGAGGGAGATCTAAATCTCCTGGAAAGTTTGTAAAGGTATGTTGGAAATGTGGAAAGGAAGGGCACTACAAAAAGGACTGCAGATCTAAAGCTCCTGAGAAAGGAAAGGGATCTGATGATGCTCCTTCTGCAGAGGCAAAAACCACCTCGGATGAAGGTGGGGATGTGTATTTGGCTTCTTCTTCAAATACACATGTGGATCATGAGTCATGGTTAATTGACTCGGGTGCATCCTTTCACTTCACTCCCCATAGGGAGTGGTTCTGTGAGTATGAGAAATATGATGGTGATGTCTTCCTAGGGGATGATAGGAAGGCCAGAATCGTCGGACATGGAAAGGTCAAGCTGAAGCTGCAAGGTGGAAGGATTAGAACACTTCCCGGTGTTCTGCATATTCCTGCATTGGCCAGAAATCTGATTTCTGTAAGCAAGATGGATGATGCAGGTGTAAAAACAGTGTTCGAGAAAGATGCCTGCAAGATGGTTCGGGGAGCACTGGTATTAATGCGGGGAGTTCGGACTGGAACTCTGTACAAGCTACAAGGTAGCACTTTTATTGATGGGTGTAACAGTTCTGTGGTTCCTGAAAGTGGGACGGAAAGTCTAGCTGTCTCTGGAGAAAATACCATGCTATGGCATCAAAGGCTTGGACATATTGGAGAGAAGGGCCTTCGGATATTGCATAGAGATGGTATGGTAGAAGGTATGTCTAATTGTTCTCTGGATTTCGATTTCTGTGAACATTGTGTATATGGGAAGCAGAATCGGGTGAGTTTTCCTTCTGGTGCTAAGAGGGAAAACAAGATATTAGAACTTGTGCACAGTGATGTGTTTGGGCTTGTGTCAGTTCCATCACTGGGAAAGTTTGTGTACTATGTTTCATTCATAGATGACTTCTCAAGGAATACATGGATATATTTCTTGAGGAAGAAATCTGAAGTCTTTGACAAATTTAAAGAATTTAAGGCTCTGGTGGAAAACCAGACAGAGAAGAAGATAAAGGCATTGAGGACGGATAATGGTGGGGAGTTCTGCAAGAAGGAATTTGAAGAGTTACGTAAAGTGTGGTTCTTTACGGCGAGGAAGACCTCATACACACCTCGGGAAAATGGAGTTGCGAAACAATGGAACAGAACAACGATGGAAAAGGCAAACTGTACTCCCATGATGCCAGGGTTAGGACAAGAATTCTGGGCAGAGGCAGTGGAGACTGCATGCTATCTGGTTAACAGACCACCTTCATCAGTGTTGGAGGATAAGACTCCACATGAGGTATGGACTGGTAAGAAACCCTCTCTTTCACATCTAAGGGTATTTGGATGTGATGCATATGTACATGTTCCAAAGGAGAAAAGTACCAAGTTGGATAATAAATCTGAAAGGTGCATCTTTATTGGGTAGAAGGATGGTTTAAAGGGTTACAAGCTTTGGAACCCAGAAACAAGGAAGGTTGTGTATAGCCGAGATGTGGTGTTTAGAGAAGTGAAAGATGTTGTTAAACATGAAGTCCTACCAAAGGAACCTGAGAAGATAGAGTTTGAGCTAAAGGAGGATGAATCGGACTCTACAACAGAAGAAGACTCAGAAGATGAAGAGCCACAAACTCCAGCTTTGAGAAGATCAGTTCGGGAAAAAAGGCAACCAGAAAGGTATAGTCCATCTGCTTTCTGTTCAGGTTTTGCCTTAACTATAACTGATGATGAACCCAGAACTGTCAGGGAGGCAGTAGATTCAGAGGATGGAAAACTCTGGAAGGAGGCCATGGTTGTTGAAATGGCATCCTTGCACAAAAACGATGCATGGGATCTGGTGGAGTTGCCGGTTGGAAGGAAGCCCATTGGGAGCAAATGGGTGTTTAAGAAGAAGATGAATGTAGAAGGCAAGGTGGAGAAATACAAAGCTTGGTTGGTAGTGAAAGGTTATTCCAGTGCGGAATTGATTTTGGTGATATTTTGTCTCTCTTTGTTGCCAAAGTCACTTCTATTAGATTACTTTTATCTGTTGTTGTTGCATTTGATTTTGAGATAGAACAGATGGATGTGAAGACAGCATTTGTTCACGGGGATCTAGAAGAGGAGATCTACATGAAGCAACCTGAAGGCTTTATGGTGAAGGGTAAGAAATAACTGGTATGCAGGTTGAAGAAGTCTCTGTATGGGTTAAAACAATCACTAAGGATGTGGTATCAGAAATTTGATACCAATATACGGGGACATGGCTTCACGAGAAGCAAGTAGGATCACTGTGTTTATTTTAAATTAATTGGTGACCGTGTTATTTATTTGGTCTTGTATGTGGATGATATGTTGTTGATTGGAAATGACAAAGAAATTATCCAAGATTTGAAGACCCAACTGTTCTCCAAATTCGACATGAAGGATCTGGGTGCTGCAAATTATATTTTGGGCATGGAAATCAAGAGAGATCGGGCAAAGAGGAAGCTCTGGTTAAATCAGAGGAAGTATGTCGAGACTATATTGCAGAGGTTCAATATGCAGGATAGTAAACCGGTGAAGGTTCCTATTCCTGTAGGTGTAAAGCTGTCTGCTGAACAGTGTCCCCAGACACAAGAAGAAGAGGAGTATATGTCCCGTGTTCCATATGCAAGTGCAGTGGGTAGCTTGATGTATGCAATGGTCTGTACTAGACCAGACATTGCACATGCAGTGGGAGTATTGAGCAGGTTTATGTCAAACCCAGGGAAGGAGCATTGGACGGTAGTGAAGCGGGTTTTCAGATATTTACGTGGCACTAGTGATTATGGCTTGTGCTACCAGGGAAGACCAGGATTGGAAAGAATGTTGGACATTCGTGGTTTTGTTGATGCAGACTGGGCTGGAGATCTGGACCAAAGAAGATCTACAAGTGGGTATGTATTTAGCCTATTTGGAGGCGCAGTCAGTTGGATGAGTAAAAGACAGTCTGTAGTGGCTCTTTCAACTACAGAGGCAGAATACATAGCAACCACTCATGCAAGCAAGGAAGCAATTTGGTTGCAGAGATTGTGTTCAAGTATGGGTTGGTACAGCAAGCTATAAGGATAGACTGTGATAGCCAAAGTGCAATTTTCTTGGCTAAGAACCCTGCTTATCATTCAAAGACAAAGCACATTGATGTTCAATATCACTTTGTTAGAGATATGGTTGAGGCTAAAAGGGTGTTGCTGGTAAAGGTGGAAACTTTGAACAATGTTGCAGATGCATTAACAAAGTCTATGAGCACTCAGAAGTTCTCTTGGTGTAGAGAAACAATGGGTGTTGAAGAATTGGGCCAATGACTAAGCTCTCTTGTGGCCCCCTATGGAAAGAAAACAACAAGTGGGAGGATGTTGGGCATGTGTTATATTCTTTCCACGACGCGCGGGGCGATAAGAGGGGGGGCGATAGCCCCCCCTTTGCGCTGGGCGCAACAAGGGGGTCATAGGGGCGGTAGCCCCCCCTGTCGAGGCTGAATGCGGTGCCCGTGAAATTTTTGGGTCCTTAATTTCCGGTGGGTAGTACGCGTCCATGGTTTTGTGCATGGTTTTGCACATGGTTTTGGGGTACGATGGTTTTCGGCCCCTGGTATTTTTGTAGATCTGGTCAAGGGAACTACGGTTATGTTCTAATCCAGGGTTTATGGATTGGGGTTTATGTATGCTTCGGCATGTATATACATGTGTTGTAACACTAAAAGGAATATAATGAAAAATCAAGTTGGTCGTCCCGATTTGGGATCCAGGGGAAAATCTCTGTGTTTATCTATTTTATGTTTTATGCTCTCACTATTGTTTATTTTCTGTTATAAGATTCGTGTGTAGATAATTTATGTTTAGGGTTAAAACCTACAATGATCATGCCCTCATTGCCAAGTTCATTGGCTTCTAGCCAACTGAAAAAGCCCTCTATAGCTGGATAAATGCCAAATGGAAGCCTAAAGGCCAAGTTACCCTCCAGCTTGGTCCCAAAGGATTCTTCAATATTATATTTACTTGTATTGAGGACAAAAACAAAGTCATGGATGGAGGACCGTACTTTTTTAACGTTGCAGGTCTATTCCTCCGAGATTGGGTCGAGCGATTCAAGCCTAACAAATAAGATTTCAACTGGGTGTCGGTCTGGATCTACCTCTATTCTCTACCTCAGGAATATTGGGGTGAGATCACCCTCAAAGAAATAAGTAACAAACTGGGATCCTTCATCAAGATCGCTGAAGAAACCAAACACAATCGGTACACTGCTTATGCTAGAATATGTGTCTATATGCATCTCGCCAAAGTTCTCCCAGACTCGGTAAGTTTATGTCATGATGATTTTGAGTGGATTCAAACAATTGATTATGAGCATGTTCCCTTCCGTTGTCACAAATTCCACATGCATGGCCATCTCTTCATATATTGCTTGCATAATATCCCTCCCAAGGCCACCTCTAGCCCTGCCTCCTCTGACCAGGACGACTTCACCAAAGTCTCCTCCCAAAAAAGACATGTGAAAAAGCCTACCCCCAACCCTGGTCCTTCTCAACTCTCTGCCAAAATAGCTTTCACCTTCTGGCTAACCAAACCCTGGAGAAGGACCCCCCGGTAGCCTCTCAAGTAACCATCCCCCTCACAGCCCTTACTTCTAACTCAAATCCTTCCCTTAGTACTACCCCCCCAAGCCAAATCTGCAAGAAAAGACTCAAGGTCTCAAGAAGAAGGAAAAGCAAAAGGAGATCTCGCCCTCTGCCTCTACTCAGATCCAAGATTCAACCCAAAAGCCCAGCTCCAATATGGACATAGATTCTCAGGCTATTCCCCTTTAGAAGGAAGTTCAAGAAGGTGGAAAGAATCATACCCCCATCATCTACATGGATGAAGAACCAGAAACCATAGACTTTGGGCATTTGGATATCACCGGGTTGGAAAAAGCCTGCAAATTCAAGGAATATCACACCATCCTGGACAAACAAATAGACAGCTTGGAAGAAGCTCTTCTCAAAACCCAACTCCTAAAAGGGAGTGCACAACTAGGCATACAGGGGGAACATATTCCGCGGGAAACAATCAACATTATTAGAGAATCCAGGAAAAGGGGGAGGCCGACAGATCTGCAAATATTAATAATTTTGGGGGATCAGCTAGTAGAATTTGGTCAATACCCCAAGCTGAAAAAGTTCTTTAAGGCACTGAACCATCATCCTACATGATGAATCTCACTTCCTAGAACATCAGAGGGATTAATAGCCCCTCAAAGATCCGTATGATAAAAAATCGAATAAGGCATGATAACCCCTATATCTTCTTCATGCAGGAAACTAAATGCTCCAATACTACTTTCCACTCCATCTTATCCAAGCTATGGCCTGGTTGCAATACAATAGTTGTTGATGCCATGGGAGCCTCCGAAGGTCTGGCCATAGCTTGGAACCCTTCCATCATCTCCCTCTCCAATCTCCATGCTTCACTTCATTTCATATAAGCTTCCTTCCATCTGATAGGCACCATCATCTGCAGTCACCTCACCAACTTCTACTTTCCCCAAGCTTATGCCTGCAAAATTTAGCTCCTAGATGACATCACCTCCCTCAATGATATGTGCGCCTTCCCCCTCTGGATTTTGGGTGGTGACTTCAATAGGATCACCAGCCTCAGGGAAAAGCAGGGAGGTCATTTGCATTTGGACAATGATAGTCACAGGTTCAAAAAATTCATTCTTCAAAACCAGCTAATTGATATTCCTACGTCTAATGGGCTTCACACCTAGAACAATCGCAGAAGAGGCTCCCAGAAAATAACTTCTCAACTGGATCGCTTTCTCATCTCAGGCACCTTCATTCAAGCAAGGGGTGATATATTCTCCACCATCCTCCCTGCAACAGGTTCCGATCACTGGCCCATTAAGATGTAGTGGGTGAGTCTAGGCAGAGCTCTTAATAAACCCTTCCAGTTCGAACAGTTCTGGTTACCCCACCCTGGTTTCAAAGAAATGGTCACTGAATGGTGGCACAACATCATCCCCCAAGAAGGTTCCAAGATGTACCAAGTTCAAAAAAAGCTAAAAACCATTAAATCCATATTAAAGCACTAGAACCAGCATACTTTTGGCAATATCTTCAAGAGCCAAAGTGATTTGGAGGCTCAGATGGCAGCTCTCCAACAAAAACTTATCACGTCAAGCCACACAGAGGAATTGGAATGCCATGAACAACAACTCAATAATCAAATCGAAGAAAGAGAAATGCAGGAGGAGATTCTCTGGAAGCAGAAGTCCAAAATCTGTTGGCTCAAAGAGGGGGATAAGAATACGAAATTCTTCCACCGCTTCACATTCCAACGAAGGATGGTCAACCAAATTACCACCTTAAAAAACAACCAAGGTATCAATCTGGAAACGCATGAGGATATTGAATAGGAGCTCCTCAACTACTTCAAGGAGACTCTTGAGGAACCTCTGGTGGACAGACAAGAGGCCATCAACACCATCACCCAACACATCCCAGCCATCATTACGGATGACCACAATCAAATGCTTCTGAGACCTATTCAGTTGTAGGAGGTGGACCAAGCTATGGCTCAACTTAAGGCTGGGAAAGCTTCGGGCCCAGATGGCTTCACCACCAATTTCTTCCACTTTTTCTTGGAAGACATCAAGATGGAAATCTGGGAAATGGTGGAGGAATCTGGAAGTATGCACTGGATGCTCCCTGCCCTCAATGCCACTTTCCTCACTCTTATCCCCAAGGAGGAGCAGGCTACTACCCCCAGAAAATATAGACCTATTGCCCTCTGCAACATCTATTACAAGCTCATCTCCAAGGTGATCGCCAATCGTCTTAAACCTCTACTGCCCCTTCTAATCTCTTCGGAGCAAACTGGCTATGTAAGGGGCAGGCATATTCTCGACGAAATCATTCTCACCCATGAGGTTACTCACTCTTTGAAAACCTGCAAAATCCCAGGTATACTTCTCAAGGTCGGCCTCTCGAAAGCTTTTGATAAACTCAGTTGGTTCAATATTCATCAAATGTTGTCTACCTTTGGATTCAGCCCTACCTGGATTCATTGGATCATGAGTCTTATCTCCTCCCAGATCTTCTCCATTATGCTCAATGGCTCCCCCTCCATGCCCTTCTCGCCCTCCAGAGGCATCCATCAAGGT